>VXBU01006143.1:1031240-1194878 GCA_013400315.1 Bombycilla garrulus
TTTCCCTTTTTTTTTTTTTTTTTTTTTTTTTTGCATTGAAAAAGAATTGTCCCAGAATTAGTTAAATAGCAGGAGAGTCTGAGCAACAGCTAAAGGGCCTCTATTCTCTGTCATCTTGTACCTTGTACCTTGTCAGCAACATCTGTAAAGAGCTGGTGTAAAATGGCATCATGCAGCTCTGCTAGTACTTTACACTCCTTTTACACAGAGTGAACAGGCTACACAAGGTGCAAGGCCCAAAGGCCTGTGTTTCTGCCCATTTGGGATATGCTCTTTGCATCAAATCTTGAGATTTCTTCCTTTTATTAAAGTAAACCCAAAGGGGTCCCCTAGAGGCATAGCCAATATTCACTCCTTGTGGGCACACAAATCCAGGATTAGCCTGTGGCTGTTCCCAGGGAAAGTGTTTGCTAGTGAAGTCTGAGCCAGTGTTAGGCAGGTACTGTAATGCAGAAGACCTGCTCTGGGTGTTTATTCATTTGAATTAGATGAATGGAATGCCTCTGGAATGCCTATTTGTGTACCCCCAGAGTTTAAAACTTTATTGTGCTTGTGTCTTTAGATGCGGTGTTTAACTGAAACTGATTTTTCTTTCACATTACTGTGAATACTCCCACAAGTCAGAAGGATCTGACACTGAAACGATTCTCTGCTGATTTCTCCCAGCTAACACACAGAGGCACTGTGGATGGAAGACCTTCCAAATTGCCAGTTCCCTAAAACTGTAACATTTTAAATGCCAGAGTTTCATTTTCACTAGGCGAAGCAGAGGAGGTGACTAGTAGAGGAGTAATTATTAAAGCTAGATCTGAAATTATTCCAAGTCTGTGAATCTGCTCCTTTGCAGTGCTGAATCCCTAGGAGCTTCAATAGCTTGCTTTTTTGCAGAGGTCCTCTAATGGTAAATTTTAGCAAACCAAATGCTGATCACCAAAACTCACCTGAATTCCAATGCCTAGACCTGATTTTGAATCCAATTCCAGATTTAAAGAAGATGAAGGAGGTCTGTCCATGTTCAAAAATATCCTTAGATGGCTAAAAATAATAAAAAAGCACTTGAATAAATTCTCATTAATAAACTAAAATTTATCATCTGGCTTTTTTGACACTCTAATGATGAAAGATGAAAGGTGTAGATATTACAGATACACAGATGTCTGTCATAAGCAATATAAATTATTAATATTATTATTAACGTGTCTTACATCCAGAGGGTCTAACTGAGGTAAGAGTCCCACTCCTTCTGCATGCAGTCAGACACTGCAGTTTGCCACATAAGTAGTGAATAAAGGCAAATAGACAGGACCAGGAGAAAAAAAAAAAAAAGAAAAAGGCAAGACACACAACAGGATCAATCTTCGGCTTTTTCAGAGGACCTTTTTCAGAGAAACCTGAATTATCCTTGATTTTCTAAGGAAGATCGAGAGCCAACCTCTTTCATCTTATTGAAAACCTCACCCTGACTGACTTCCCTGAGGCCACACAGGAAGGCCATGGACAGGGGCGAAACATGTCCAGGCACAGCAGTGCAATGCAAATCTCTAGAATGCTTTTGCACAGAAATAGCATTTCTTCATACAAAGAACTGTGTTTCGGCTCATGTCTAGCTCAGATTAAAGAGAAGTGGATAAACATCTATCTCTGTTACCACCACAACCATGAATTTTAGGGGTTAGTCATCCCCGAGACCTGGAATGGCTCATTCACGTGAGACAGAAATATTTCATTCAGCCTTGCACTCCTGGAAGGCTGACACTCCTGGGCAATGAAGCTCCTTTTTTACCTTTCTCTTCTTTCTCGATGAGTGATCTTGACTGCATTTTCACCAAAACAGAGATGCAATATCTCACAAAGTGGTGCACTGCATGTTTCAGCCGGCATTCATTGGCTGTGCCTCGCGTGTAGGGCAAAGGCTTAGCCTCTAAGATTTGTTGGCAGCCTCCTGCTCTTTGTTCTTCAGAATGTGAAAATAGTGTAAATAGCAGCATCTGCAATTGCTCCTGCTGCTCTGACTGCCAGCCAAGTCAGATCCCCCTCCCCTCAGAGAGCAGTCCACATGCTGCACACAGGACTGGACCGGGGAGGAATTATATGCGGTGAGAGTGCAGCCTCAGGAGTGCTGTGAAGAATACGGGCCATCAGACAGGAAGGCAGATAGACTGCCTCCGAGTTCGGCTATTCCCAAATGAAATTTAAAAAAAAATCTCTTCCCCACATCATGAGTCTTATATATTTTTTTAGGTTTTTTTGTGTCTAAATCTATCTTGCTACCAAAAAATGTTTTAAAGAAAGGGAGAGAATAATTCACTCACTGTTTCTCTTGTGCAAGCAGAGCTCTATTCCAAGAGCAACCGACCCTTCTGTCATGATCCTATACCTTCCTGTAAAGATTCTTACACTGAACCCATCATGACACTCCAGAGATTTTGGCAGCTGAGCTCAGGTTCACTGCTTTTCTGTTTATGTGGTGGTTTTAAGCAATTTTAAATGTGCGTGTGGAAATGAAGTTTTAGAAATGCTGAAAAGTGATTAGTGCTTTTTTCCCACCATGTACATATACACACATACATGCATACTATATACTGTATATATCTGTCACAATAGTTTTTTCCTCCCTAACTCAGGTTGAAAAGAGACTTTAGTCCTTTTCCATGTGATAGGCATTCAAAAATTCCTGTTTGTCCATTTGAAATCTGCAAAA
Organism: Bombycilla garrulus; assembly: GCA_013400315.1. Lineage (NCBI taxonomy): Eukaryota > Metazoa > Chordata > Aves > Passeriformes > Bombycillidae > Bombycilla > Bombycilla garrulus. The sequence continues at coordinate 1,033,942 of VXBU01006143.1, forward strand.
GAGGTGGAACAATGTGTAGGCAGAGCGAGACATTCATTTACGGTCTGCAACAAGGGAAGCTGGCAAAGAGCCCTGGAGTGAAACGTGTGTCCCAGAGAGATGCTGTTGATGGAAGGGTTCTGCAAGCTTCTTTCTAGCCAGCCCTATCAGACAGTGCCACCCCAAAAGCAAACCCTTATCATGCAAAAAATGGCATGTCAAGGTCAGGGACATAAATGAATTGTCAAAGTATCTCATAGGCAGGCAGCTGGCTAGACTTATTGTCAGCTGATGGCAAGATTAAAGCCTTAAATTTGTAAAAGGATTTTTCCTTGCCTACACAGCAGTTGTCCTGAGCTGATGCTCTGTCCTGAGGTTCTTATTTTGCAAGTAGAAAGTTCTTATTTTTAAGGAAAACATTAACTATACTTTAAAATTTTGTTTCTAACCTCTCCTCCTTTCTCTCCTAATACAATCTTGCAACACTAAACCAGCAGCACAGCAATCACAGTCCCATCTATCTTCAGAGACTTGAGCTTCATTGTGAGCCCACCTTAACACCAAGATTCACAGCTCTCAACATTACTCCCTGTATTTATTTTTTTACTTGCATCATTCCAACACATGCCAACTTCTAGCACATAAAATGCTTGGCTCAGAGGAACAGACGTATACAGCTGCACTGTAATTGTATAAAAAAAAAGCACACTAATAACTCTTCAGTGCATTAAAAAACTCTGCTCATTGCAGAAGTCTGGGCAGATTGGCACATGGTGCAGAGGCATAGATTACACTGTGCTTAATGACTAAAACTGGAGGGCTAATATGGCCCAAATGCACTCACTTTACATTCAAGAGAATGAGACTTTTTTTCTTCCTCACAACAAGTGGATTTTAACCCAAGAACACTAGAATATTTGAAGAAAGCCAAGTGTGCACTATGTAAACACAGAGGACTGCAGTGGGAACCTAAACCTAAGAGCCATGTTCTTTTAGCAAGGGAGAAGAACCATCCTATGGGAGAAATGGCCAATCCAAACAGCTCAGACTTTTAATGCCAATCACTCATGCATGAGTTACAGACCAGTTGTTCCTTGTAGAAATTATCTACCCAGTAGCTTTGAAAAGTGAGTCCATTTTCAGGAAATTGTGAACTGCTCTATGGGAAAAAAAAGGAGGAGAATGCGTTAAAAAGATAGTTTCTTTCAAATTATCCTAAGTGTCTTCCTGTGTGTAGATTGAAGATAGCTTTTCAATGTTAAATCTGCACAGACTATGCTGTAAGATTTTCTCTGGTTTAAGTGAGTGAAAAACTGAAAAGCATATTGAAAAGTAGTGTTCGTGTTTGTGCAAAGATTATCACATTTGCAGTACAGATCTAACATTCACAAAGGCAGGCAGAATGGCACATGCTGTGAGCATACTACTCCGGCTTAAAAGCTTTAATTCAGGAAAGTTGCTCTATTGAGGAAAAAGGAACATAAGCACTTGCCTAACAAGGAGTGTTTAAACTGCTTTCCTAAATATGGATAGATTTGAGCATGCACTTAAGTGGTTTCCCACACCAAGGGATTACACCTCCAACAATTATATGAATTAATTCTGAATCTAATTCAAGGAAACAGGACTGTGCCCACTTCTCCTCTGGATATGTGCTCCTCTTTCAGGCACACATGGACTTTTGCCATGAGCTGTGCATTCAGTGGCCATGTGGCCCCCTGAGGGATCAGGCTGGGACTGGTCCCTGCATGGGCTGATAACCTGGATGCAGCTGCCACACACCATAAATGCACTGGTGTGGCCAGCAAAATCAGTGAGCCATAACCTACCCTGCAAAGTGCAGAGGGATGAACCAGGGAAGGCTTTTGAAGAAATACATTACAGCCCTTCTAGGGCTGTGTCATGGTTTCACACCGGCCAAGGGCCAGCTTGTGCTGTAATTTTAGCCTCAGTTTTTCTCATGTGTTGGCAATTTGGAACCTTCTTTAGGTTGTCCAAAGCTTACTAAGGGAAAGAGGACCTGCAGCCTTGGAGATAGCCAAGGTGTCTATATCTACTGTGGAGAACCTTTTCTTTAGCTGGCTTGAAGCTGGGGCACTGCATATATACTGGTTACACCCAAGGATGCTAACCACAACAGAGGATCAAATAAGACACGTGCACATAATGAAAAACAGAGTACATAAGGAAAAAGGAAAAAAAGGAAAAAAAGGAACATACATACATATACATACACACACAAAGATTTAAAGCATTTTTTTTGTCCCTATTGACGATTAACACATTGGCTGAGAATATATTTTCCTGTAGCTTTTGGATTTCTCTAACATTTTCAAACATTTAGGGCACAGTCTGGAAACCAAGCTGACAGACACCACCCTTGAGCAATACTGGTTTGCCACTGACCTCGTGCACCAGTCAAAAAGAATAGCCTGCTCCATCTTATACCCTGGCACGTGACTTCAAAAAAATCAAACAAGAGTTTCTCATTACACTTATTAAATTTGAGTATGGCTTGTTATTAATTGACTGAGGTAAAACAAAACCCTCTCACTGTAAAACATAATTATTTAAGCTAAAGTGCTGATGACTTAAAATGCCATGTTATAGCACGTAATCTATGCTGAAATGAAAGATAGAAACACCTCCTTTTGGCCTAATTGCACTGAATTCAGTGCATTCATTATGACCAGAAAAGTGAGACTTGAGAGGAGTGCTGGATGTGGGTGCTGTGTTTTATCAGTCACCAGATGCCAAGCCTTTCCCCACCCCTATGAAAACAGGCCATCAATGAGCTACATCAATAGAGAAAGCCTTCCAAGGTCTATGTCTCTCACTAATAAAAGAGCAAATCAAAGTATTTACCTCATGTAGGAGCAGCACAGTAAGATATGCTTTACATAACTTCCCAAAGATGTCTGTAGCTGGGTGGGTTTCTAGCAGTATCTTTCTTTCTCAAGCAGTTTCCAGTTTTCTGGTGTACTTCAATTTGGAAGGGGAAAGGGCTTTCTATTAGTAAATAATTCATCTATCATTCATCATCATCTTAGATTTATGAAGTGACTTTGCTTCACCAAAGAGCATTGCAAATGACTGGCTAGTTCATCCCTTCTGATTTTTTGCCACAGAAGCTGGTTCAAATAGTCCAGAAATCCATCAGAGGAGGAGGGAGCTGAGTGTGGCACTGTCACCCTCCCCTTTGCCTGTTGCTCAAAGCATGGCTGTGTGTATGAATTCTGCCTGACTGGAGGTCCACAGAGATTTGGGGCTGAGAAGGAACTCAAGTAAAATGTGTGTTCTGGGCAGCCATGAACCCAGGAGGAGCAACATTATATGTGGCATAAATGTCTGATAAACCCACATGGGAACAGGCATGGAAGCAATGACTTGGCTTAATCAATAGCAGCTGCTAGATTCACTTTTATGATATTGTATCTCATGAGGGCATGAGGTGTTTTGGTGTGTAATGGGTCCTACAGGATTTGCGGCAAGCAGTGTTGTTTGGGGGAAACATTGTAAAGGGTCTCAGCCCTTTTCCAAATGCATCAAAAATTTGTGGGGTTTTACTGGAGACTCCTAATGTTGATACCCTTATAAATTTTTGTGGCTGAGGTGGAGGTTCCCAAGGTTAAATCACCGATAACTAATGATGAGCACTGTGCAGTCTCACCTTTATTCACCTTCTTTACAAGGCAGAGTTAAACCCCTAAATTATGCATTTAGGCTCCCCTTCAGAATCAGAAAAGTCTGCTGCCTGAGAGTGCCTTGTCACAAGTGACATGCTGAGCCAGGAGCCAGTAGGAAATGGTTGATTTGGTTACTCTGTAAGGATTAATTATCATGGGGACTAGTCCCCAGGTCTCCTTTTTATCCTGCCAAATGCTTTAACCAAGAGTTAGAGAATCACTGACATTTTTCCCCCAGCTTTGTTTATCCAGTGCCCTTTGCCCCCTCTTTTGGTGGTGAATACCACCTCCCCAGCCAGGCCTCCTCTGCAGGAGGGTATTTGAGCTGGAGTCAGCCCCATGACAGAGTGAGAGTCCATGAGCATGTGCTCCAACCCCCAAGCTGGGGGACAGACCTTTGCTTGTAGGAGAGCTGGCTGAGAGAGGGGGAGGAGAAACAGCTCCTATTTCTAGGAGGCTCTGAATGGACACACATATATTAGGCATGCTCGGAACATGCACTGAAACAGTAAAACATTTTCACAGAAGCTATTTATCATATTATGAAGACATGCCCTAACAAAAATTCACTTGCATAAAGCTGGTAGGGTCTTGCTTTGCACAAGCTTTCATGCCACTTTCCTCTTTTACATTCTTCAGGATACAGAAAGGTACAGCCAGAAAGGATATCAAGAGGTTTTTGGATTTTTTTTCCTGACTTGACATTGCCCCACATAGCAGATTACTTCCTTTTTAAGCTCCTCCTGTGTTGAACACACGGGTACCTGCCTTTCCTGTGCTGCTCATGGCATTGAAAGGGGATTACTCTGGTGGATCCTGCTTGTGACAGAATGGAGCTTGGCAATAAACAAAGAAATGGCATCCTAAGCAAAGGATTTCACTGTGAGCATGTGTCTATATTGAAAATATTCACTGTCCAATCCCTCACCAATTCACCTCATTCACTTACATGACACAAAACATTGGGTTTCATTTTAACCCTAAAGATACGTAACCCACACCTTCCATGAAACTTCTGTTTCATAGTCAGGAAAAGACAAAATTCCAGCAGAATGTATTGATATGGATACCATGTACCTTTATACACATCCCTGCCATAACATAGGTTTTCCAGGCACCTATTTACTAGCCCACATTGGGACCCAGATCAGTTGCTGTAGGTGCAACATAAACTCAGAGAAGAGCACTTCTTTCTCTGTGGAGCTTGGCTATAAACTCACCACCATTCCACAGGCTCTGTGGAGCTCCAGGCTGGAGCTGCCCTTGTGGAGGGCTGAGGGAAGCACTAGGGAATGAGGGACCTGAACATGACAACAAGTAAATCATCTGTGTGATGTATTACCTATGAGTTCAGCTGATACCAGCTACCCTTCCTGCCCAGAACAACGGTTTCCTATCCAGCAACAGATCTCCATTCAGCATAGACCTCTTAAAACGTTGGCAGCAGTGAGGCTCAAGAACACCTGGGCACATTTGTGATAGGACAGCACTGTTAGATCTGTCACAGTAATGTCTGATGCATCCAGAACACTCACGTGTCACCACCAAAATGACACTGTCCCCTTCTCCATATTTTTTTTCCTTTTTTTTTTTTCCTTTTTCAGGAGAGGAAGATCATCCAGAATCAACCCAGTAAAAAGAATTGTCATAAAATCTCACACCATTGACTTGTAAATGGAATTGAATCTGTGGAGTCTACATAATGATCCTATCAAAAAGGGAAAGAGCTATCACATTCATATAACAGATGAGATATGAAATGACTACTATGGCAGATGAACACCCCAGAGGTATTTTGCTTTATTCTACTCACTGCGTTTATATCTCCAGTTTCTCTAATTTTAGTTATTTTTTTCCTCAGGTCTCAAGACAAGAACAGAAATACTTTTCTTTCTTTCTTTCTTTCTTTCTTTCTTTCTTTCTTTCTTTCTTTCTTTCTTTCTTTCTTTCTTTCTTTCTTTCTTTCTTTCCTTTTTTCCTTTTTTCCTTTTTTTAACAAATAACCTCATAGAGAAGTCAATAATATAAATACTTATGTTTCCAAGGTCAGTGCTGGGGCTTTATTAAAACTGATTTTTCACAATGCATTTCTCTGCCGTTGCTTCTGCTGTTGCTGCTAGAAACCTTCCAGTCATTTCCCCTTCCCTATAATCATCATTTGGGTTGCTGAGAAGTACTTGCAGAAGACAGGGGCCAAGTGGTGACAGGCTCACCTTCCTCACTAAAGAAATTGCCCTGCTTAGGAAAATCAGATGCAATGCCATCTTCCCTCCCCTTTTAACCCTGACACATTCCTTTACATCTCCTATCTCCATCCCTTTCCCCCTTCTCCCCTGGCCCCCTCTGTTCAGCATTTTGATTAGTGACTACTTAAAATAATCAGAACAGCCACTTAACTGGGAGTCTCGCACCTGAAGCTAAAACACAGTGTCATAAAAATGAAAAGTCATCAGAATCGCAAAGACTGCCGTTTGCAAGCAGCTGCCAGAAGAATATATTCATACAGCAGTGATTGTGCAGCGCTGCTGTTAGTCAGCACGGGCTGGATTAGTACACAGACCCTTCTATCACTGCCCTCCAGGGATTCACACCCTGGGTTTAATTAGGGTTTGTGCCTGGTTTTGCTTTAGAGAGACGCTGAGTTAAGTGCACCCCCAGTGTATTGTGCTGGACGACCTCTGTCTGTATGGAACATGCTCCTGCTGTGGCATACACAACACACATGCAAACCCCTCATACACACTCTCCTGCCCCTTTTCTGTACGTTATTGCCAATATTACAGCACACAAGCTGGAGGGTACTACTTAAACCATGTGTTTTGCACTTATTAAACACTGCTGGCTACAGGGAATTAAATGAGCCAGGGCTCATCCGTAGGAAGGGTTCTTGTGGCACTTTCTAATTGTATGGAACAATATCATCCAATGTGATGTAATGAAGATCTATGGAGAAAACCAGACTTTTCCCTTGAAGACAGTGCCAGTGTTTTTTAATTTTTATTTCATTCACTGACAAGTTGAGAAATGAAAAGCACAAATGTGATCTTCTACCATATTCTACATACCACATTAAGCCCTATATACCCATGTGTTTTCTCTATCGACATATTAGCAGTAAACAAGGCAAAGAGTGGACAGCAAACAAAGAGAACAAGACTTTGAGAGTTAAAAATGTTGCTAAATCAATCCTTCATGTCTCTTTCCCTTTACAAAAAGGAGAGGAAATGTTCCAAACTGTGCCCAGAGTATAGATAGCCTTTTGAGTTAAAGAGTGATACTGAAAGTGTAGTGCATCTAACCTTAATCTTATTTAAAGTTTTTTATTCTCTGTCATTGTTTTGGTTTAAAAGGCCCTCAAGGAAGTTTGTGAAATGTGTATAGCTACCTGAAAGAGCAGTTGTCTCCTATATAAATAAATATTTAGAAACTATCCCAGTCCCTTGTTGTGAATGGAATTCTTTCTATTGATTTCAGTGAGCTTGGATAAGACCTTTAGGCAGTTGTCTAAAAGGAACAGTTTTATTAACTTTATATCCTCAACTTAGATTGAATAAAAATAGAGACAAATTATGAAAGCTGTGCAAAATCAGAACAAGTAGAGTGACTTGTGTTACGACAACTTGCTTCTCTTGAGCTGGCTTTGTCTCACCTTCCTTGGTGTCTGCTTACAGTGGGTAAGAGGGATGTAGGCTTTATGCAGGGCAGTGCTGCACAGAAAAGCACAGCACAGCAGCAAACTAGGGATAGAAAACAGACAAAATGCCAACCACCAAAACCAGCACTTAGCCATGGGGTTGCTATAGGGTAGCCTACATGGATTTTACTGCTTTAGTCATATAGAAAAGTTTTCCACCTTTGTCCCCTTTTTTTGTATTGACCCATGCTATCTGCATGTTTTCTTGAACATCAAATCCTTTGCTTTTCAGTGATTTCCTTCTTACCTGTGTCCCTATATGAGCCTTGCTCAAGAGAAATAGAGAGAGGAAAGCAGAAAAATCGCAGATTTGAGAGGGTGTGAGGGAGGGAAAAGGCTAGAAGGGAAGAAAGTATGAGATAATCAAGTACAGCCAAGGAAAAAGCATGAAAATATTTTCTTGCTTATAAGCAAAATCCAGGAATTCCCCAAATCACAAATAGGAAGTTTGACTATGAGGCTAAAGCTAAATTTAAAACCAGTTAAAGACTGGGGGGAAAAATCCTAAAGATTTCCACTCTTGCAAAGGGTGAGAAGATCACTCTGAAGCCTGAGCTAGCAGCCTGAAAAGAATAATGAAGCAGAAAGGAAGCATAGTACACCTTGTTTAAAGAAGGAATGAGGTTTAAAACCTTGTTGAATTTTAATGGCTCCCAGCCCCCCTCCCCATAAGATGATAGAGAGAAGTAGAGCAGAAGGCTCCATTACTTTATCTGCAGGAACTTTGGAATCTGCTTACAACTGACTGCAGCCTTCACTCACTAGCTTCCACAGGGGACATCCTGGATCCTATTCCTCATACCACAGCCCCAAAGACCAGTGGCCTCCCAAGCCTGCACCAGATGAGTTGGCACCTGCTGTGCAGCAGGTGGTGGCCGTGCCCCTTCCAACCCTCTGCCCTGGGGAAACAAAGGGAAACCCACTGTGTCTGCCACCATGACAGGGCTCCAGGGAGGTGGAAGCTGTTGAGCCAGATTATACAAGCACTAGGGGACTGGTAAAGCTTTTATTGGCATTTAAATACATATTTAGGGACTGTCCTGCACATGTAGCATTTAATTTACACACCTGGTTATTTGCTGTTATTGAAGTCTATGATTAAGCATCTTAGAACCTCTGTTTTTATAGGACCCCATGCATGTGAATATCACTGAAAGACCAAGACTTTGTCACTTTGGTGCATGAGAGGGAGCCCAGGCCCCAGTAGATGAGGACCCCTTCTCACAAGCATGTAGATCTGCTCATTCAGCCTGTACTGCAGCATGGGAGACTGAGACTTTTGTCCACTTTTCTCCTGCTGTCACACTTTGGCAGATGTTGTCGTCTGACCCAGTTATCAAGGAAAATGGAGGATTCCTGCCTTTTTTTTAAAGGTGCAACTGACCCTCGTTGAGTCTATCTAATAACCTCAATATTTGTTAATTTCAAATTTTTATGAAAAACAAAAGTTTTTTCCTTTGTGGGAAATCCATACTAAATTAATATGCATTGCAAGATATTTTTCTGATGCAAAAGACCTAATTCTTCATTGACCTGCACCTTGCAACCAGTCTGCAGCTACACGGGTTAATGTTTTTATTACGCATAGTGGAGGTAAGATCTTGGTCCAACATAAAGACTAACCAGGATCCCTTCCACACCTATCTCTTTCATACAGAAACCTATATGGAAATACTAAGAGAATTCTGATTTAGGACTTTACAAGTGAAACAACCCCCCAAAAGGGTGATAAAATGGTCCAACGAAAAACAGCTCTTTAAAAGGAGAATTTTACCATTTATGCTCCAACTAGATCTTCCTACCATTGCAACAGGGCATGCAGGTTCCTCTCTTTGTCATGCTGACAGTGTCTCCAAGCATGGTGTTCCAAGCAGAATTGCCTCATCTTAACTTATTCAGATGCCCTTCCTGCGAGTCAGAAGCATGAACACACTGGCTGATGTCTCCAGTCTCCCTGCCTCTTCCCCAGCCCCTCAGCAGGGATACACAGCCTCTGCCAGAGGACAGTGCTGACTGTGCATACGGAGGTGCAGCAGGGATACCAGAGTGGGAGAGCAGAGCCTGATATGCTTTGTCACCTTGCAACACTCACCGGGTTCTCTTCCTTCTGCTTTTGCGAGGGCTTGCTCACCTCCCACTGTCTAGACCCAAACAGCATTTTATTTCCTCAACTGGATATAACCTGTAGGTAGCTGGTAAAAATTCAGGGAGCTGCTCACTCACAGTCATTCACTCACATTGGGTTTTCAGTGTCTTCTCATGGGAGCACTTTTGAGAAGTCTTTCTCACATGCTCACATCTAAAAGCGCTTTGCTCATCAGAGAGGTTCAGGCAGGGCAGGCCTTAGCAGTAGTATTTTCATGTGGAGGAAGAACTGCACCACAGCTAACAATAAGCACTTCTTCAAGAGCTAATTGAAGATAGAATGTATAACACCATCTGTAACCAGCCATCTGGTGATTCCCAATAACACTGCCTTCCACACCACAAGGAGGGGAGGAATTTATAGAATAGCAATCTAGTTTGAACAATCTGATTTGGATAAAACGTGAGCCCCTCTTTGCCACCTCCTCAGCCATTATCCGTATTCAAACTGTGTAAAACCGCAGCTCTTGCGGGACTTTAAAAAAATTACTATAGGACTGTGAATAATAATGATGATGATAATCAGAAATGTATTTATTAGCTACCTTTGAACTTTCAGATTCCAGCTGGACAAGATGCAGGAAACTAAGACCTCAGGAGAGTCTTTTTTCACAGAAATGACAGACCAGTTTTGCAATCCCAGGGGACAGTGCTAGCAGAGATAAGTATCTAAAGTTAGGAATGATTATCTGAGTTGAACTTACAAACCTTTTGCAGTTCACCATCATTCCCTATGCCTGCTCTTACTAATATATGAAGGGACCGTAAATTAATGACCACCAGCCTGTCAGTTGTGAATCAACAATATATTTTACTCACAGGAATGCAAAATCAAAACAAATCCCCCTCAAACACCAGGGGTTTCTGATGTACTCTTGGAACACAAAAACATCTGACACTATTTTTGCCACGTATCATTAGTGAAATTTGAACCTGTGCTGAATCCTTAAGCAGCCTTTTCTTTAAACTGTGAGAGAATTTTAGCAACTGCATTTGGTACCCTTGCAAACACAGGCAGAGACTGGTAATATGGACAGACCTCCACTTTTTGCAACACAAATGGCACCAACTATAATAAATATGAGGAGTGATTCCCAAACCGAAGACTGGTAAATAGTTACCCAGCTGCTACAGAAATAGCAAGATAGATTTTTTTTTTTTTAAGAAAAGAAATTAAATGAAATGGATATTAGCTGGAAACATCTGTGTTCACCACAGAGCAAAATGCATATTCAGCAGCCAGTTTATTGGCTCTTTAGAGGATGTGAATGGTGCATTGTAAATAATGACACGCCTGTAATAAATTCCCAGTAAAAAAGAGAGGGGGACTGAGCCTGTTCCTCCCACAATTCACATTTCTGGGTCCCTGCTGTGAGTGATGATTCACAGCAGTCACAAATTCCTGTTTTCAAAATGCTATTGTATACTCCAGGGCTTTCATTAAGTTTTACACTAGCAAGGGAAATTTAAAACTTGAGAGAGAGAGAGAGAGGCTCTGTGGTGACATTCATTTAACACTCACTGTACTGCACTGATAGATGTGATAGGAGGGTGCATGTCAGAAATCAGTCTGTGTTGCTTTCCTTAAATGTAAAGAATGGTGCACGAAACCCTGACAGTGTGTAAGAAACAATTCAAAAACCACCAAAATTGTGACTTGACAGCTTTTGTGTTTTGGAAGTGTATAAAACATTGCATAGATGTATTGGGCTTCAGCATTTAATTTGTGCTCCTACGGGACAGACAGCTGTCTTAATTTCCTTCTTGATGCAAGTATATCAGGTCTGTGAGTGTTATGTATAAAAGATGTGCTGTTCCAGCCTCACAGCTCCCGGACTGAGCTAACTGCAAAGAAAGATCTCGTTGCAGAGAATATACATTTTCCTGTCAATGCCGGGTATCAAGATGTGCAGATGGATTTTTGCACCCTGACCAGGGAATTCCTAGAACATCATTCTGGTGCATGGAGTGCCAGCATACTCCCTCCACTGGGCCTTTCACCTCCAGGACATGGTTTTATATTCAGTCTACATCATTTCAGCCAAACGGTTGTTCTACAGCTGCAAAGTGCACTAATGAGATGAGTTTTTGGCAGACTCACAAAGTTCTCAGTGCCCAGAGTTACACATGTTGTACACTGTCTGCTGGCTACCTCTGTTTGCACTTAAGGAGGCACTGTAAGATTTTTTTTAGCAGAGAATATATTGCCCAGTAGCTAAAATGTTATACAAGCTTCTTCTCACACTAGCGAATTTGCCATACCCCATTCATTTAGAAAGGAGGCATCCTTATTCCTCGGCTAAATTAAGGGCAGATTTTCCAAGAAACAGGGCCAAATTCTGCTCCTACTTTTTTTTTTTTTTTTTTTTTTTTTTTTTTTTTTTTTTTTTTTTAGCTCAAGTGCAATTTCATCTTTTCATTGGGATTTCACAAGCAAAGACAAAATGACTGTGTCTCTCATATGGCTGCGGTACATTCCTCTGCTTCATTTTTGATCTGAAATTTAAAACCTTCTCTCACAATTTTTAGTTGTAATTACTGAGTACAGAGTTTCACATTGAGAGCTGCACCCAACACAGGTATGAAGACATAGGAGAATGAAATAAAAGCTGTTCAGATCCTGCCTAATAAAAATCTGTAACACTTCATCAACATCACAGGTTTATTAATTTCAGGGTCATTTTAAGAGAGATTTTGTGAAATTTGTGCCATTTTCCACTTTGAAAAAGAGATTGGCATAAATCTTGGAAACAGACCATTTAATTAAAACACAAACAGAACTGAAAATGTTTTTGCTTTTCTCTCCCTCACCCTTTGCACTTTTCATTTACTCAAAAAGTAGATAAAAGTTTAACGTACTTTTTAGTTGTGTCTGAGTTTTACTTTAAAAAATACATGCAAGGTGGGAAAATGCTTGAAACATTAGGTAGTCAACTAATGGCACTTCATTAATTTGCTTTGTTCAGGAGCTGGAGCAGGGAAAATGTACTGCTCTAAAAGCACTGGGCTGCAAGACTTCAGAGCAGAACCTACATGATCCTATCCCAGCTCCGCATCTCCTTCCTTTCCCATGCAAACGTCCCTGAAGCTATCCAGCCCTGCATGACAACACTCGCTCCACACCTCACCCCACCCCGAGCCAACATTTTGGGAGCCAGCACCACAGGATTTGCAGCTCCATACCAGTTATTTAATTTTCCAGGGAGTACCACCTCATCTTTCTTGGAGGCTGCTGCCTGCCAGCCAGCTGCCATTTTGTGGAGCGGGGTTGATAGAGAGTGTTGAGGAAGAATCAAGCCCTGCACGCTCTCAGAGAAGGCGCTATTTTTGGTTCTTCTCTTCCTTTTTTTCTCACCTACGCTGAGGAACTACAGCTATTCAAACTGACTGCCTCCGCCTGCTTGAGGTATGGAAAACTATTTTTTTTCTGTCCGGGGTAGGAGGACTGGCACAGAATCACGGAGCCGCTGGCAGCAGGAGAATGGTCCGTGGGTCACTGCCCAAGCTCTTCCGACGGAGCTCAGTCTGAAGGGCAGTGGGGCAGCAGAAAATCTAGATATTTTCTCGTGCTACTGCCAAAGGAAGCAACAAGGACAGGGAGAAGCAGATAGGCTTCATTTCTGCAAAGCAGTGCTTTTCTTGGGATCTTTCAGCTTGGTTTTTTTGTGAGGCGGATAACTGGAATTTCCAAAACAAGTTGGTGTTAAATGTCAGGTTCACTGACAGAGGATCCATTAAGCTGGGTAGGGCAGGTGTGCTGATAGTATTTGTTTTCCAAAGTAACATTCAAACTGAGATATGTTTTTAAGAAAGATGGCTTTTTCTTTGCAAGATCTCTAAGGCAGAATAATGGAAACTGCTTGTTCCCTGTCCTTTATATCATGGGAAAAATGGATAGGTGCATTTTTAGTGGTATTCAGATATTTACACCATGAATCACCAGAATTGACTTTTCCTTAAACTTCATCATTTGTCAGAGATATTTTTTTTTTATCTCTAAATTTTGATAGGGGTCCCTGCTCTTCTGTGTGACACCAAAACAATTAGGTACATCTGAAGCTCTCAAAGGGTTAGAGCCCTGTTTTCAGTCTGTGGTGATTGGTGGAAAAATGCTTTCACTTGGGAGTTTAACTGGTCTGAGAAAGCCAAAGCCTTTTGAATGCCATGGTATGCTCCAAAATGTATTTCCTTGATGTCTGTGATATTAGGAGATGATGTGGGTCCAATTGGGAAAGACCATCATTGCAAGTTAAGATGTGAAAACTGGATCTGACAGAGCAGGTATTGTTTGCTAATTTAGCAAATAATTTCCTTGCATAGGCAATGCAATACAAATACATGTGTGCATTAAGAACCTGAAAAAAATAATGTTCCTTTCTTTAGAACTGAAGTATATGTTTATATATCCATTTTAAGTTAAATCATTTTAAATAATCCATTTTTTAAAAAGCTGCTCAATGTAATAAAGATGTTTTCCAACATTACTTTTAATATATTATTGAATAATATTTCATATAAATAATGCACATATTTTCGCCCAGTTCTAGGAATCTTTTTTTCTCTGTCGCAAGGTGACTTTGAGCCTCGTCACTTTATTGCAGACTTTGGAGGTTTTCATCACCCTGTTTGCAAGTACCATTTCAGTGGTTAATCACATCAGGGACAGCTGTCTCTGGGGTGCTCTTTTTGATACTGGGATGGAAAAAGCCTTTAAAGACCATTCCTTTGGTGCTCCAAGCACAAAATCAGCCACTGACATATGCCCTGCAGACAGGGGAAGCCAGTAAAATGATATCACAGCTATTAAATAGGTTCAACTATTTTTGTCGGGTTTTTTTTTCCTATTCCAATAAATTTTTTGGAACCTACCCCACCGTCATTGATTCTACCCCAAGAGAAGGAAGCAGAAAATCAGTCACTGTGAGAGTCTGAAGCATTTCACAGCAAACTGCTTTCACCTCCCAGGAGAAACTGAAATATGTTCCCAAATAGAGGACTTGGAAACTTTTCTCTAAATTGCAAGAATGTGAATTGTTCCTGTTGGAGACAGAGCATGAGAGAGAAGTGAGAAGAGTAGCTGCAGTTTCTCATCACAGCCTTATTCTTCCCTTCACCACTTATCAACATGTAAACTTTGTTTTCTCAGGAGTAATGATTTTACAACCACTAGGGACAATAGGAAATGTCAGATAAGAGACTTATTACACATCAAGTCAGCCCAGTCTGACAAGACTGGAACAAAATTCAAGAAGAATGAGTAGAATTTTATATGGTTATGGTTTGCTTAAAAGTGGCCACTAAAGAATAATATAATGTGTTGGATTTTTATTTAAACTCTATGATCATGGTACTTTTTTTTTTTAAATCTCTTTGTATCACAACAGAGGGTTGACTGAAAATAGAACTCTGCATTCAGTGCTGCCATCTCGTTTTCACCTTTGACAATGAAATTCGGATGCAAAGGAAAGTTCAGATCTAAACTTTGTGTCTCCTGCTTATCTCTCACTGCATTCCAGCACACATTGCAAAAGGAGGTAGCTGGCAACACATATGTATAGCTTCCAGCTATTGTATAATGGATTTTGACACAGGCCACAGTGGTGATGACCTGTGCGAAGTGGACACCTGTTATGAAATCTCATATGATTTTGCAAAGAGCTCATGATAAATGTTGTCAGTTCAACAGTGAAGCTCTACAGGCCATGAATTTGAAATGGATTTCTTGGTTGTGACTATTTGTGCTGGGATATATAGATTGTGAAATGAAATCCAGATGATAGCCAGATTCCTGTTTATGTTCTGCAGTGTCACAGGTCTCACAAAGAGAATTAAAAAGGTCCTTGAACTTTGATTTTTAAAGGACTTTACATCAATGGTAGTGACTGAGGGCACTTTTTGGAGGTCACCAGTTTATGTAAATCAAAGCTTGCTTGGGACTGTTAATACTGGCTGGGTTTTCTTAGTGATAATTGCCCTGTCTATACTAACCAGCATATGCAATAGGGCCCTCATCATTAAAATAAACTTTCTGCCTACCCTGAGCTGAAAAGGCAAAACATGTAGTTTGCACAGAAAAAATCCAGGTGAACAAAACTGAGTAAGAACTATCTTTTTCTCTTTGCTTCTGTGCTTTTTCCTTCCTGAATGTCTCAGATTCAAGGCTTGCTTTGAACGTTCACCTGGTTGATCACTAGAGAATGTATTTTGTATGTAAGTCAGATTTACTTTCATGACAATTTCAACTGTGCTGGTGTCAAATGAACATGGGAAGCCACAGGATCTTAAATGACTGCTGGCAAGGCCTAGCAGATTCACCACTTCCCTATTTCATAGCTGATAAAATGAGAAAATCTTATAAAAAAAGAGGAGTAGTATGGCCCTACTCAACATATGAGTGAAGAAACTGGGGAAAAAATGACGCAATGATCCCACACATTTAAGGACCACAAATGCAAAACTACAAGTAGATCTATATAAGAGAACCAAAGTAAACGCAGGGAATGTTTACCACCTCAGGTAGTGATTAATTGTGATCCATATAACCAAATCAGCTTTCTAGAGTCAGTTTCCTAGGACTGACACCCACTCTATTTCAGCAATACCCAGCATAAATGTTGTGTGTATAACCCAAGTTAGATACCCCAAGCCCCACGGTGTGTGCAGATGCACACAAGCCATAGTGTTTTCTGCCTCTTATAAGGACATGCGTTGTGTGGAGAGTATTTTCAGAGCTTCGGGTAGTCGACACATTGCATCTCCACCAGTACCTCTTGTCCTGAGACCACGATGCAAAAACTGACAAGGAACCTGCTGCTGAGAAATAAAAGAATGTTTATATTAATTATGTACATTTACTTTTTCCTTGTCATATAGTCACAAGCTTAGTTCCAGGGACACTCCATAAATTTAGAGGAATAGCTTAGGCAGGAGGAGCATCCTGCTGTGGGCTGCTACATACACTGGGCAGTCTGAACACTATCAGGGATAAGTCATCCTGGGTAATATAATAATTTTATATGCAGTCCTTTTGCATTCACTTAATCCAACAGGAAGAACAATGCTTTCTGTGCCATAGTCAGGCTTTAGAGACAGAAGAAAGTCTCAATGAGACAGCAGACACATACAGAAGCTGGGAAAATTGTTTACTGTGACCAGAAATATTTCAGATGGTCAGCTTCCACTCTAGACTTCTAGAGCTTAAGGTTTACTTTTTCCAAAGCATGAAGTCAATAATAATAACAAATACAATAACTCAACAGATAACAGTGCCTTAGCTGATAATAAATCATATAGCACCTGTCCATTCTCTACCAAATTGGCTCCAGTCTTTGGTATTTCTTTAATTATTTTCTGATGTAAATTTGGGCTCTTGACTGGATGAAAATGATAAGAAGGTTTCTTTCAGTTCTAAAGCATCTCCTATTCCAACTTGGTAACTTATTGTCAAGTCAAAGATTATTTGCTTTCAGCTATGAGTAAAATAATAAATCATTCACTGTTTTTTGGACATGTAACTGCAAATTCCTTTGTAAAAGCTATTTGCCCGTCAGTTGCACCATTATAGATTAATTACTCAATAGCAGTTTTGAAGGTGATGCCAGTTGAGGATTCACACTCTCACTGCTGAGTGAAGTCAAACTCACGGGGATACTTCCAGTCTGGCTTTAGCATATGAGCCACTCTACAAAGGGATCGTAAAACAAAGTACAAAGTGACAACCATGGATACCACTGATGTTCCTTGTGAAAAAGAGACAAGATGAAGGAATGTCTACTGTGGAGAACCAGATGGAGAGGTCCTTATAGATGCTTGGTCTCCTGATTCAGACACATCTGCTCGGGTGGATTTATTACTCTCCAGCAATGACAAGCTGAACCACAGCTTGCTGGCGTCAACATGGGGTCTTTCTACTAACTTCAGAGCATTCAGATTGGATGCTGAAGGTGGATACAAATCTTCCTGCTAACATCACTACACGTTAGATAGAAAATATATTTGAAGAGCTGAGCCCAGTTGACTTTACAAGATTTAACTTAGAAAAAGTATTAACTACTTTTTGATATATTACTCAGTGGTGTGTTTTTACGACCCTTATTAATTTAAAATCCGAAACTTATAAGCATGTAAATGCAGTACAATAAAAGATAACATAAAAGATTCATAAGATTGGTAAGATATTTCAAACAAAAGGAGAAATATGGTTCACAGGTATTATAAACACATAAATTATGATCCAAATTACTTTGTTTTGACCACTCAGAAGTGCAAAAACTTTTAAGAAGAAAGTTTAGAAGGTTGCATAGGAAAACCTGGTCAGAGTTAGATCTCCTTAGAATTTAGCCTGGTAAAATTAATTGATAGGAGGGACAAGGTTGTATAAACATTTTTTAAAGCAGAAGTTTACTGTTGCTATTAAATTTATCAGTGGATAAGGTCATCATATCAGTTCAAATTCCAGAAAACATAGTGTTTTCCTGATGGTAAGAATTGTGTATTTGTTTAATATTGTTATGATGTAGGTTGTAGGGAATTGAACCAGATGATGTCCAGAGGTCCCTTTCAACCCTAACTATTCTGTGATCCTGTGAACTCCAGTGACAGCACTCAAGCACTCTTGGAAATGATGTAAAAATAGTTGCCACTGTCCTTTTGGAAACTGGAAACTATCAAAGCAGGAGTTCTTCAGTTTTAGGTTCATCCCACAATATTAAAACCACTCAGAAAAAAAAAAAAAATAATAAAAAGCAGCTATGATGTTCTGCACTTCTAGTTTATTTTATATTGTGTGTTAATGATGAGTATTATTTACTCACTCCTTTACAGGGAAGGAAAATGAACTGTGTCTTCTGTGTCATTAATCTTTAGAAATACTGCACTTGAGCTGTTAAAATATTTAAAAACATATCTTTTCTAAGTGACATTATTTTGGTGACTAGGATGGAATTGCAGAGATTTCACTGAAAGCATGATGACAGTGTCTCTGAAAAATGCTGAAGTGCATCTCCAAAGGTATTTATGAGCACTTGGGACTGGGATGACACTGTTAAATGTTAGCCTTGTCTTAACTTCTTCTCATATCACCCCTCCAGTTATTAGGAGCAGGCAAGTTTGAACTATTTGCTTTTTGCTAGAACTAATCTGTACAAGCTGCTTGAAGGAGAACTGTCTGAGCTTTCATTTTCTAGAGTGCTCCGGTCATTTGGAAAACACCCACTCCATCAGGCTCCTGCATGCGGCAGTGGCCACAGCTCTAAGGAGTAAGCTGTCCACTCTCTAGTGCATGCAACAATTTCCAAGCTTGCTGAACTTGCCTCCACACCACACTGTTTATGCATTAAGTCCATTTTATACAAGAGATGCTCTTCTACTTCTATTGACAGTTTGACAGTACAGTATACTTTGCAGAGGTTTATGATAAACCATGTCAATCCTTGTTGTCTCTGCTGAGGAACAAGAATAAAAACTCCATAGCTATCATTCCCTGGCAGCTTTTTCTAACCCTTTCAAGCAACTAGACCTTTGATGAAAGCAGCATAGTCTGCATTCCCCACTTAGCCATGTACACACACTCTTCACAGCGTGTTAGTTTGGTGGTTGCTGGCCCATACAGATATCAGGAAGCACCTGATGCTTTCAGAATATAAACAGCAAACTTCCCACCTTCCACATCATCCTCAGAGAATCGCAAGGACAGTGAATCACTCTTTGTCATCATAGACCTTGTGGGTGCATTATGTAGAGGGAGGCTTTAGAAGCAGGTAGTCTTTTCACTTTTAGATTCAGTTCCAAATAATTAGCTGAGAAGGAAACAGCTGTCAGCAGCTATGAAATGAGAAGAAAAGAGACTAAGAAACATGAGCACAGTTTTGCACAAATTCCAAGAAGTGGGACATATAAGCCCTATGTGAGGTTGGACAAGGTAATGGATTTTTTTCTACAGATTGTCTGAAAGCTGGTTTCCAGGTCTGATGTTCACAGGGATACAGAATTATTAGAAAGCATTTGTGCTTACAATTGAAGTCCTAGCTGCTTTTCACATCCAGCAATGAAGAATGCCAGGACTCTGAGTGTTGTTAACATCCCAGTATTTCCAACAGAGACTTTAAGTAGGCTGGAGAATACCATCTATGAATGAAAAACAGATTAATAATATAGTCCGTTCCAGAAACATACATAAGGTGGATAATAATCAACTTTGGCAAAAGTTCACACCTAAACTTTACTATTGTGTACGTGTTGGTTTGTCCTAATACATTAAAAACATAATATACATGTGAAAAAATACTTACAAAAATAGGCATTTCTTGCCACTGGGTGTTAGTTTCAGTTTTCAGCTAGTGCATATCTTATACTGCAAAATTCAATGTTCCTTGTTTTGGTAAGAATATCCTAATATGTCTTACTGTCTTTAGAGGTCTCAACTCTTACCTAGTAAATGTATGTGCTACACCTACCTTTACATTCCCATGTGTATCCACAGAGTACAGTCAAGCTGCTATGAAGCACATTGGCAAGTGAGGGAAGAGTTACTTTCCAGGGGCACTGCCTTTGGCAATGAACAAATGCAACAAACAGATTTTGTAGGACAACCTTCCAGGACACTGTATTCCTCAAAGTTAATGTTTTTATGGTAAGTCACAAGCTAAAGATTTCCTAAATTTTTCCTAAAAATTTCCAGGCATTTGAAGTTCAGCGAGTCTCAGTGCAAACAAGGAAGATCCCTACACCTTAAGTTTTTCCTTAGTAACTCAGGTCTTGCCCTTTAATTATTATAAATAGGGTTATTGAATAGAAAAGCAAATGTACCTGGGCTTTGCTTAGCAAATGCAAAGGTATGGCTGTTGCTCCCTGTGTTTTCCAGTCTGAGGCCAAATCCTGACCACTTCACATATAGGCATGTCTACACCTATGCTGAAGCTCTATGAGTCAAATGGGCTCTCATGACAGACTAGGGTGGCACATGTATATTGTGGTTTGTAAGGTAGGGACCAAACCCTTGATGTGACAAGGTAAAATGGGAGGAAGAGCAAAGACAGTAATGTGGGAGCATGTCTTTGAAAGCATTTTCCTATTGCAGAAGAGCCCAGCACAAAGGCTTATTCTCTGTTCCCCTACAATTCCCAGCCAGGTACCTGGGTCCTCCTTAGCACCCCAGATTTTCGTGTGTGCAGTACAACTGCCTTGCTGTGACACCATCAGCTGTCTCTCATCAGCCCCTGCTGTGATACTCCTAACGCTTTCACTCCAGGGAGTGCTTCCCTGCTTGATGCTGCTAGCAGATTAAAGCTGTTCTAATTTCCCATCCTAAGCCAAATAGATGCATAAGCAAGCTGTTGGATTGTTTCACTACGAGTGCCGTACGCCATCAGCCCGCTCCCCGCTCCCCCCACCTCAGCTCTCATAATGGTGGACATTTGCAAGTAAAATGTGGGGTGGAGGCCAGAGGTGAGGTTAAGACACACGATAGACAAGGAAGAGTTCCAGGAATATTTTTCTGCCAAACCCTATTTTTCAAGCTACTCTCCTGACTTCTATCTCTGTGTTAGTGTCAGGAGATGACTTGAAAATTAGGGAGTCTTTTTCTAGGATCAGAAAAGTCATCAAGATTCATTGGATCAGAAGAGTCTTTAAGATCCAATGTTTTTCAGAAATAGGCTGAATGAGCTCGGTAAAGATTAGATGCCAGTCCAAAAATACAGTGCAATACAATTTATTTTTATATGCCATCCTTCACACAAAGTACCACAAAACACTTTGGAGAGATGGAGAGATAATGCTTTACAGAGTTAGGTACAGCAACTCCCAGACAGGCAGAAAAGGAAAATGACATATGGAAATAGAGGAGAGTAAAAGGGAAAGCTGAAATTTAGTAGCAGTAAAGATGCAAGTAAGTATCCTCATGGATGAGTCCCTGCGAAAGGACTGCAGAAGAATTCAGTGGCAGAGGAGGAGAATGATAAGTGGAAATTAGCGTTGAAGAGTAGGCTAGAAAATATGGAACAAAACTAGGAATGCTTTCACTGTGCAACATCTGGTAAGAGAAAGCAATATAGAGGGATACCTGACTGTCATTATAGCAGGTAATTAAAAATTTTAAATAATCCAGTGTTACTGATAAGCGTACTCATTTTGGCTGCCCATATGAATTAGGCCCAGAAAGAGTTTCACACACACAGAGATCTCCTCTTGTCTCCAAAATCAGTCCATCTGTGGTATGAGGATTTTATGATGCCTGAACACTTCAGGGGCATTACAGTCATTTCAGGGAAGCTGCTAACCAAATTGCATAGAGATGGCTTTGTCTGGGACAGGAGGCAGAAATACTTGCAGGCACACAAACATGCATGTACACACATGCACAAATTTTACATAAGAATCCCTTTAAAAATACAATACCAGGTTAAATTTTAAACTGTGCTTGATGACTCTGAAGTAAACTGAAGGCCTTGAGGGTATTTATTTGTTGCAGGGGAGAGAGGAGCAGGAGCTGTGTGTATGGAACTATTCCCTTTCCCAGAGGATCTCTGTAGCCGGCTGGAAGATGAAAAGACTCAGGCTGCAGATGAGTCAGAAATGAGGAAAGGAAAATTTTCAAAAATAGGATAAAAAATATACTTAATCTATTTTGTGTTGCTGTGATTTTGTCACTGCTGGCCTTGGCGGGTTTTTCTGGCTGTAAGAGACTTGATTATTGTTTGTGAGAGCTCAGGGATGGCACTGCAGCGTGCACACAGCACAGCCTGCATTGCCTGGATAGCAGAGGCAGTGGGCAGTGGGTTATCACATCCCTTGCATCATTCCAGCCTTGCTGCAGTCATATGTCATTATGCACCCTTAGTCCAAAGACGTAAAGCTGGAGAAGTCACCGATGCTGCTGCTGTTATAGAACATCCCAACAGCCAGTCCCTGGTGAAAGGTAGTGAGACAGTTCTATTACAAACCTCAGCTCTTTTCAGGGCTTTTTTAGTTTTTGTTCTTCAGCTACCAATGAGCTGCAGCATACAGAGTATCAGTGTGGAAATGAGGGCCCTAACTGTGCTCTTACCTACCTGAATAAAGCCACTGATTCTAGTTCCCTCATCTCTGGCCAGATTATGCCACTTTGGCTCATATCTTTTAATCCTTTAGGCTTATGCCTGGTATTGTTCAGAGAGAAATATGTCTATCCCAGTGTTTTCTCTTGGTGAGTTTTCTCTTCTTCACAAACCTGCTCCAATGAGATACCTGTCTTAGTCTTGTCATTGTACATCCAGAACAGTTCCCCCAAAGAAACTTCAACTATTACCACAGCACCACAGTTTCTCTCTCTACTTTTTTTTTTTTTTTAAAATCACAACTTGTAGTCAAGATGCTTAAATTGAAGACATGTGAAAAGGAGAGATGATGTTTTGGTGCAAGAGGATGCTGGTTTTAGTCTCTAGCCCAGTAAAGACTACATGGAATGCTACACATAATATATCCAGGGTATATGGGATGATCACCAGTGCAACTTCATGGGACAGTCACTAACAGATATACACTGCTATAGCAAGGTCATGTATTAAAAAGGCAACTTTGGGGTGATGAGTGAGAATCTGTCTGGGAATTGTTCATGTGCCTTTCAACAAAGTTATGATCTGTTTTATTAGCTTTATATTCAATTTGTTTGTAACAATCTCCTGAGGAATCAGATGTTACCCCATGATCAAAGATGAGGAATTGTGCTCCTCCTACAGAGGGCTTTCTCAAAAAACTCATGCCAAGAGAGAAGTGAGGCCATGCTTCTTCCCTGTTTCCTTGCTCAAGACTTGCAGAAGTAGTGGCAGGAGACTTGACTGGTCTTAGTGATACAAACTGATCTTGTGTGACATGCTCTAGGATGACCCTGCTTTTTCAGGTGTTTGGACCACTGGGCACTGTGGTACCTTCAACCTTACCCATCCTGTGATACTCTGACCTGAACTTAGCTTCAGCAAGCTGGCTGCCAGGCAAAGAAAGAGAATTTTGGACTTGACATATCACATTCCCTTGTTCCTGTATGGCACACTGCTTTTGGGAAAAGGCTTTAGACAGAAAACTCTCTAAGTGCTACTGCATCCCTTATATGCAATGTTTAGAACCTCACAGTTCCTGTTTGACCATGGCAGGATCCTGCAAGGTCCTCCAATGTCTAGCATGAGTCATGGCTAGTGACCTTCATCCCAAGTCACATCCAGACCTGTGGTTACAGCACACAGAGCAAGAACAAGAGGGCAGAATTTGTCAAAGGATTACATGAATGTTCACCCAAGCAGGATTAAAATCCAAATTCCACTGCCAGGGAAGATCATACTGTGAAGCACAAAGAACAAAATTACTATATGCCTCTCACAAGCCCTCTGTGTGGCCCACCAGACATTCAACTCAAGCTCCTGACCCTTAGCATGAAGAAATAGCAACGTTCACCTGAGAGATGAAGAGAAGAGGTACACCTTCAGACAATGAGGGGAAACACTTTTCACATCTCCCCTCCTGTACAAGTAGGCTAAGGGCTCAGGATGTTGACCTGCCCTACCAGTAAGGAGGGCCTCAAACTCTACTAAAGGTCAGCTATGAGTTTCAAGACTGAGTACCCTAATCAGCAGAAATGTCCCTCTAAGTGCCATGTCCTGTGGCATTTTCCTCTGCTGAAGCTTAGAAAGGTCCTAACTCACCTACTGCCTTTGTTGTCCCATTTCAAGGGGTTGATAAACACCCTGCTGGCAATTTCCCATGTCAGGGGGACTCTGCTAAGGCTAGGGTGTATACTAGAATAGGGTTCATCATACTGACCCTTCCGAGTCATCTAAGACTTGAGCCATGTTGAGACAATGTGAGAATCTGACCACAAAAAATAACCAAAACACAAACAGAAAATTACTATGATAAAGCTATAAAAAAGATTCCAGCAAGAAATATTGAGATGGAGGGTAGCAGAGGGGTAGAGGGAGACAAAGAGCTTTAGGGTGCTGTGAAGTCAAGTATGGATATGCTGCATTAATTCAGAGGAGTTTTCTGCAGGAAGATGACAAACGGACTAAAGAGTAGTCACTGACATTACACCAGCAATGTCTTTGGCTCTGTGAATCCCATAGGATTGGACCCTGTGACAATTCGCTTCTTACTCTGTGGGCCTCCAGATTGGTGTGCTAAGTGAAATAAGGTGCAGCATTCTTTTAAAGATAAAAGGACTTGTTCAAATTTTACATAATCGTAGAATTATTCTTTACAGTGGATTTACATAGACATTGTCAGTGGGGAATTCTCTCAGCAGCTTCAATTACTGTATTTTCATGTGCATTGTCTGATAGGAGATGTGCTGGATCTCAAATACCTGCTTACCTGATTAATGTGGATTATTCATCCCATTGTAATTACCTGTGAATTTTAGGGTAGCAAACATGTGAGAAGAATTTGTATAAAAGCCGCAGGATTGTTGAAAGGCACATATTTCCCAAGAATCCCTGTATGCAGGCTGACACATTTCATTCCTTATGGTGATACTCTCTGCGTTACAGCCTTTGACTTGATGTAAATGTGATAGTGCTAAGTAATACTGACATGCAGCAGTGAAATGCACTGAAGAACCACTAGAAAACACCTGGCTATGGAATGGTTTCAAAGAGTGAAAGCTTTTCATCACCAATTTAGCTTTCAACAAAACTGCCCTCAGATGTCTGTTGTCTTGGTATTTTTTTCTCCTAATTAAAAACGTACAATTTTAGCTGGTCATGCTTGTGAAGCAGGTATCCTGAATTCCTCAGAAGCATAAATGTGTGGTAACAAACACAGCCTTAGCAAGAGACACCATTTTGACAATTAGGTCAGGCTGGCAACCGATTCTACACAGCCTGTGAATAGGTTTTAAGGTAGTTGAGCTGTTTGGATGGGAATCTGTCTTAATGGGATAGATACCCCTAAATGACTCAGGACTCATGTCTGCAGGCAGGGCTGGCAGATCTGAACTCTGCTCACACCAGAAGCCAGATGCAAATGTGCTTTGTTGTTTCGGAATTCATGCAGGTACCTCCCTCTGCTTCTGTGTATGACAACCACTTTCTTGAAATGCCCAGCCTTCTTTTTTTATGGACTAGGCTAGTAAGACTGCCAGAGGAAACAGCCCTATATTACCATTACCTTGCACGCTACCTGACTTGTCTACAGACATAAGGTTTTCTGAAAACAATTTTTTTGCCTTTTTTTTAATAGCCAAAATAATTCTGCAGTTGGGATTGCTATTAAAAATAGGGAAGATGACACAAATATGACCCCACTGTGGATGGAGCTCACAAAGACAGACTCTGATATTGGCTAAATTTGGCTGATGGGTTTGGAAATATTCTACTGAATGGTATTTACTGACCTTGCAAATTTTCACGAATGTCATTACACAGCTTCAGGTCAAAACTGACTGAAGTGAGAGTAAAGAGGAGCCTGAATCATCTGAGCTACATTTAAAGTTAAACAGGGTTGCTGATAAGAGCTTTATGATCTTGAGCTCATTATAGCCTGTGCAAGCAGAACCATATTGATACATCAAATTGAACATTAACTCGAAAAATCCCGTGAGCTGCCTTTTCATTGCTCTGGGAACATGTACAGCCCAGGCCAAGCACACAAAGCAAACACAAAGAGCTTAAGGAGGTATCTGCTCGTGTGTTGTCCCCATTCACTTAGAGGTTCTCTGGCCACCCTTCCTTTTTTTTTTTTTTTTTCACCACATAATAGACATGGTGTCCATCATCTCCCTCTGAAAGCCTTTTTTATCATCAGTGACCATAATCCAGGGTTACCGCTTCCTGACAGTGATGTATTGTATCTCTGCATTTAACAACAAAATCTCATATAACCCTTGAAGGACTCAAAGGATTTCCTCTCCTCCTTTGGGCACTGCTTCCATTTACTGTTAAAGAGATGGTGAGGATAGACTTAGATCTGCACTGATAGGACCCACATCCCCAGACCTGTTTATCGTGTCATCATCGGGTCAGTGTTTTACCTATTTATTCAGTGGCAAAGAGGATGCTTGTGCTGCTACCACAGGAAATCTCAGCCTTTTACATATGCATGTGTGAACTGAGTCTGGAGGCTACAAAGTTAGAAAGCTGTAATAGTTCCCAGAGTTCCCGTGTACTGATCCAGGAACCAGTCTCAACTTTGAGCCAATAGACTCTATTTCTGTTGTCCCTCAAGGGGACAAGCCAACGTCTGCCTCTTTGAGAAATCCAGCTCAACTCGCTCTTGAAACACAGTGCCAGACATGCTGACATGCATTGAGTGAAGTGTTATAATTGAATGGTTTGGACAATTTAAGACTTGAGATGTGATGAATACTTCAGCAGAAATCCTCCTGATACTTTCCCTTCATCTACAAAGAGAGTGGGTGGTTTGATATCTGCATCACTAGTTACCCATCAAACCTTACTGGGAATAATTAACACCTGATCCAAAGACATACCAGTTATTTCTTTCTAAAAAAAAAAAAAAATTGCATACAGAAATGAAGAGATGCCATTTTATTATTAACCTGCCGTGCTGTACGGAAAAAATGTCATCAGATTAAGGACTAGACCCCGCTCTCATTTATGCACATGTAACTTCACTAAATCCAACAGGAATCATGCACACATGTATGGGCAGGATTTTGCCCATAATCACTGATAGCACCTTTCCTCACAGTTCACATGCAATGTTGTATAAATCTGTCTAAAGCTTTCTGAGATATACAAAAGTGGTAACATGTTGAGTTTGGGGGATGGTAAACAAAAATACAGGTTTTTTGAAAAACATGTTAAGGGAGAGCTTCACTTAGTCTAATTCACTTGTTAATAAGGCCATCCTGAAAGTTTTGTCGGACAATTTGTGTTTAACTGTACTATTGAGAGATCTGAAAAGGTTGCCTACAGCAAAATTTGCACAGTACTTCCTATTATAAAACTCCAGCTTTACTGCTTAGAATTTTGCCCTGGTTTTAACTATGCTGGAATGAGCTGTATCAACTGCCTTTCCAGGGGAGAATTTTGTTGGGAGGCAGTTGTCTCTCTGTCACCTAATTTTTTTCACTGGTTTCTGAGAATATGTTAAAGGGAAAAATACACTTTACTAAATTAGAAATAAATTTCCAACTGCTTTATGGAGAGCTGGATATTTGACCTTGGACAAGGGATATACAATTTGACAAAAAAGCTGACTTTAGACAGAGATGGAGCTTTATTATAAGCAGTCACTGGGAAAATCTGCCTTAATTCTGCTGAACTGTGAGCCCAGAAAAATGTCAGGTTCATCAATACAAAAAATTTCTGAAACTGTCCAAAGAGGGCTTTCTAGACTCTGATTTGAAACTTCGGATACTAAAACCACAACAAATTTCCACAGTTAGAAGTTTCCCCTACCAAGCCACCATCCAAACATTGTTACATACATACCCCTTGCCAGTGTCCATGACACCGGTATGAAACTGGACAGGTAGTGCACTTCCTTGGCCTTCTCCCCACGACCTTACCTTGCCTGCAGCACCACATGCTGCTCCACACTGCTGCCTCTTTTACAAAAAAAAAACCAAAAAAACCCAAATACAACTACTGTTTCTAAAGGGATCCAGAGGGAAACTGGGGCAAGCTGAGCTTTCAGAAGCTGTCTTGAGTTTCTAACCATGTGAGTTTGTTTAAGTAGCCTCACCAGCAGCTGTAAACACAACTTTCACTGCAAGGTAGCCCTAGGGGTCGTGTAGGATTATTGTTGCTGTTATTGCTCTTGTAGTTGCCATTAAACAATTATTATTTTATGTGAGTAGAAAATTCTTAAAAGGCAGCACTTTTCCTATTCCTATGCAACATGGCAAGTTTAACTTGCACTGCCCAATTACTTAGGTCTGGAAGCCCATTCCTCCTTCACTCAGGGGAGAAGAAGAGGATTGATTTATAGCTGCAAAGCAAGCAGCAGCGAATTCAGAGCTGGGGATGCTCCTATGTCCTTCACCCAGAAGCCCCTGCCAGCCAGAGCACTCCCCTGCTGTGGGAGACATGGGGATCTGCCTTCTCCCTCAGCTGCCAACATTTCCCACAGGTGTCATGACAGAAAAAAAGCATAGATGCTTTCAGACACACATGCCCTTCCTCCCGTCTTGAAGAAAGAGCTTGTGTGCCCAAAAAATTGGTTATTTTTTAACTGAGACTCAGTGGTCTATTTATTTGTATGAAGTCAGACGGTGTCAAGGGGACAGTGTGGGAGAGCACAGACCCAAGTGGAGGTTGGAGCTGGGGAATTGCTCTCAGGCAGAGGAGGGAATTTATCTTGGATCTGCTAGTTTTTAGATTTTTCATACAGGTCTCAACTTTCAAGGCCTTTATTTTAAAAAAATCAAATTCTTTTTCCAGTTTAGACTAGATTAGGCCTTTCATATCTGAAATAAAGCCTGTAGCTGTGGGTCAAGTCAGTGAATGAACACAATAATTTTTTCCTGGTTTTAATTTTAGAGGGAAAACTTTTACATACTGTTCAATCTGAAGTGAAAGTTGAATTTGTAACTTTCTGGCTTCATTTCTGAACCCCAAAATTTCTCACTGTAGTCTTGTTTCAGACAATGTTCTATATCACTACTGCTTGATGGCAACAGCCATTCTACCCAGCATCCTTTCTATTAATTGCAGCAAGATGAGAGTATTGGCTTTCCTCTAGCTGGTAAAAATTATATATGAAAAGAACACATAGCACTGCAGGTCAAACCTCTGTCTTCTCCTGCAAGCTGCAATGTGTCATGTCTGTGGAGTTGCACGCACCTACAGAAGGTCTGAATTTGGTCTTGCTCTTTTCTGATGATGTTTCCCTTTAGTAGCTCACTTCATGGTCGTTTAACAGGAACCTAGCACACATGCAGGAGAGGTGTCACAACATCAGTTACCTGAGATTATTGTAAATGATGTGCCAGCACCTGAAGGAGATGTTAGGATGTATGTCAGATCATAATAATAGATACAGTGTTGTACCAGGCAGCACAAAGCCAGATGTATTTATAATTCCTGCAGCTGCAGCCCTGCTATTAGTTAAGTCTAAGAATGGAGCCACTGATAGATTTGTCAGAGATGAGTTGGCTTTCTAACAGAAGGAAAGTGATGAAAGAAAATAGATGGTGACTCCAGTTATTGGCAATAGAAATCTTTAACTGTACATCTTCAGTTCAGAGATGGACATATGCATGTTCCTGGCATTTATTCCT
Organism: Bombycilla garrulus; assembly: GCA_013400315.1. Lineage (NCBI taxonomy): Eukaryota > Metazoa > Chordata > Aves > Passeriformes > Bombycillidae > Bombycilla > Bombycilla garrulus. The sequence goes on from VXBU01006143.1 coordinate 1,063,658, forward strand.
CCCCAAACCCCTCAGTTCCATCTGTGACTAAACCTGATGCGGTCTTATTCCAGATCCCTGTGAGAGGGGACAGATACCTCTATCAGAAGTGGAGCTTCCAAGAAGCGAGAAGATGTGTAGCCAGTGAGACTGACTTGTGACTTAGGGTTTTAGATCTGGGTAAAACATGCTGGCCAGGCTGGGAAGGGTCCTTCTCATTCTGCCTGTTTCTGCTGAAACTTTCTGGAGATGGATAAAAGACTTAGTCTCTTCACATTACACTCAGAGCTGGTCAGAGACCCATGACTTAAATGCAGCAGTGAACTGAGGTCCTACAAACCCTGGAGCCATCTGAGCATCACCCTCTACTGAAACCATTGTACTGCTGCCAGCTCTAAACATAGAGCTTTCTGAAGTAAATTTCATTACTTTTAGCCTGTAATTGAGTAACTTCAATAACTGGATTAGTTTTCCGCCTTTAAAACAAACAGAATGGTACATGTCTACAAGTTTGGGAGGTAACCGTTAGGGATCAGCTTCAAGTCGGGCTCCTAGGATGAGAGCTGATTACTCAGAACTCATCATGAATATTCAGAGATGGAAATCAGAATGCAGACAGTGGATTGAGGTGATCAGGTAACACTGGCTTCAGAAAAGCAAGCTGGGGAGGGAGAAAAACTAAACACATTTTCCTCGATTGATGATGATGATGATGATGATGATGATGATGATGATGATGACGATAAAGAAAAATAGCACCAAAGTGTGCTAGGTCACTTAGATGCTCCCAACCAAACTAGTCCAGGGATGAATGCAAGAGCCCTGTTGTGCTAAGTTGGGGTGTTTGAACACAGAACTTATCTATAGAAAGTTTTTTGGGAGTCTTCAAAGAACGGAATACATAAAGACCACACATGACCTCCACGCCTTTGCAGACACTTCAAAATGGATGTGATTTTTGACCATAACACAATTTTGATGCACTTACCTTGACCTATTAATAACAAAAATTGCTATAATTAGGAATCAAAAAACCTACAGCAAACCACGTTGGAAATAATACTTAGAAAGAATAAAATTTGTACTTTTAGACTGAAATCCTAGTGTAATACTAGAACCTGTTGATAACACCATAAGAGCACATGTGAAAGAAATCAATGTGTTTTTAGTTAAAAGGCCTTAGAAAAGTGAAAAATACTCCAGCTGTGTAAGTCTAGAAAAAAACTGGGCATTTTTAAGCCTGCCTTTTTGTGATTCTTAATGTCTATGTGCATAATTCCAAATCAAACATATTCACATTATTAACTTTTATAAGTTTATTAGTCTCAGTGCTAATGAAACCATTCATCCTTTGCAAATGCACATGGCTCCCTAATGAAACTTCAATAGATGGATCAGCAGTTAAGTGAGTACATTCAAATGTTTATGCCAAATTCTGTTTGCTGCAGTGAGCAGGGAGACCAAATCTCTTCCAAGCAGATTCTATGATGCCACCTATGTAATAAAGATTGCCTTTACCTATAAAGGAAACAGTATATTATATAGGATACTGATATTTAAGATAAATATTTTTTTCTCTTTGCTTGCCAGTCAGAGTAATTCCATTTGAATGAAACAACGAAAATAAAAAACTAGTTAAATATATGGTAAAATGTGAGGATAAATAAAACAATAAATATAGTAGAAAAATACTTTTGAAGTGGGATTCCATAATATTTAAGTGATGGATATCTATGTGCTTATTAGCTGGGTTTTGAAATCTAAAGCTTATGCTGCTAATAATAATTTTAATAATTTTAATACTGTTTTCACCTTTTCCTCTTTTTCTTTGTTGACCTGCAGTTCTGTTTTCTTGGTGTGTCTATGTTTGGACGTTATAATGGGAAGTAACTGATACTCCATAGTACAGAATTTCTTTTCCTTGAAGATTTGGTGGTTTTTCTCAACTCCCAGTTTAGAAAGCTATACCAAAAAGGCAGTTCTGAATTTGGGAGATTCAAATTACTACTTTCAGTCTTCAAAGCAAACATTTGTGTCTTGACATAGCAATATTTTTGAGTTTTTTCCTTAGCACAATTTTTATTTTAATGTACATAATTTGGGACATCAGGATTCATTTTCAGAAATTCAGAGAAAATCAGTTTTTATTATTAAGCCAAGCAAGTCAGAAAAATGCAATTGCTTCTGGACTATACATATTATCTTATTTACTTCATTATTTTCTACACTGAGGTATAAATACTGTGCCTGTAGCCAAATATGTATGTGCACAAAACAAACAGAAAGCATTCCTAAACCAATAAAGTATTTACTTTTTTTTAAGACATTTTAATCCTATTAACGGTAAATTATATTACCTATTGTGGAAGCAGACATAAAAGAAATATCTGAAGCATGCAGTTAATTATGATACCAAGTGAAACATAATATTTATACTCTCCTTGTGTAGCTGGAACAATTTTTCTTTCACTAACTGTGAGTCATTCACTGATTGAAGTCTTGAAACTGATGATGAGAGAGTTGGCTGGCATATCTGCCATAGAGGTTTCCTTCTACAGATAATTAATACAAAAAAAAAGTCAGGATTTTATTCTTTTATATTTCCAGTTGTCTATTTTTTAAACAAAATCTCCTCCTCCTCCTGCTCCTTCAACATATCTCTCTTAAGAATAATAAAAGACATCAAAGCCTCTGATAAAGCTGGGGGATGAGGATTTCACTGAACAAGGGCCTGAATCACAGTTTCATATCAAGGTTGCATTTCTATGTCAGAACATCAGAAATATTTGAATCAGAATTTTTAAATGGTCCATTTTAAGGAGTGAGCTCAGGATACATTTTGTTTAATTACCTCAGTTTGGAATCTCCCTTTTCTCCAGGAGGATGAAAGTGTTCAGATGGCCAATTCCTGTTAAAATTTTAAGAGGCTGTCTTCCTGCATTGTCTTGCTTAGCTTTTGCACTTGTTCATATTAGGTGCTTCCAGTGGCTGTGTAATTAGCAAACTAATGCAATTGTGTTTGATTCTTATGGCCTTGACTCTGTATTCCAAGACAGCACTGTGTATGGCTGAGAATCTTCTGCACCACACCCTCTTTATCTGGCAGTTTTCTACTTTATTTATTTTTCCTTTCCTTTTTTTCTTTTTAATCAGATTTTTCTATTTTATTTTCTTATTAATTCATTTGGCTGCTATTTTTTCACTCCTTCTCCTTCCCAAAGGATGCTCTCATTTTACCACTTGCTTCTGAAAAGATTTGCTTTGAAAATTTGTTCATATAGACAGATCTAAAAAGTTACAAGAAATAAGCCAGAAAGGTGTTCTGTGAGGAGTGCAGCTGTTCTCCTCCCCCAGGAAAACTAATTCATCAGCTCCTTGAAACAGACTGTCTTAATTGTTTAGAAACTACGAGCTATGGATTTTCTTTGTTAACGTAAGTGCCCTGCATAGAAAAATCATCTAATGTTACAAGTAGGAGGCAACCCCTTGGCACTCATGATTTCAGTTAAGTTTTTCATTCCAGCCTTAATAATTTTATGGGTTTCAGGTGTTTAAGATCCTATTTTCAGGTTTTAGAGAAAACAGTCTCTTCTTTTCCCTTTGTAGCAGGATTTTATAAAATTCCTTTACACTGCAACAGATCCACTTATAAACTGGAGTTTTGTCTATTGAATAATTTTGAAAAATCAGTTTCTATGGTCCTCACTTCAGTTCAGGGGAGCTTCCCTTTCTGTATTGATGGTACCCAGCCCAACCCTGCTGACAAATAGAAATCTAGAGATGTGTTTCAATGGCATGAAGTCCATGGAGGGATGGAGATGGACACAGTCTTTCCATTGTCTTTGGACTGACTGGGCTGCAGCACCAAACACAGCCCATACCAGCGGCTGGCCTCAGCACTTCTTCATTCCTTGGCATCTCAACAGCCAGACAGCTATTATCTGACTACATCTTATATGTGGTTACACACCTAATCACCCAACCCCCATGGAGAAAAGAGCCAGTTGCTAAAATGATATAAATTTCAAGATGCTATAAGAAAATATGAATGTCTAATATCTCCAACGCAGTTCCAATTTTCCTAATGCATGACTCCACTCACCTTACCTAAATATTCGCTGATAATTTTCCTCCATCATTCTCAACTCTGTAAGCTTTTAGGGACAGTCATCGTAAATCAGCATTTCATTGTTTCTGGCTGTGACCTCCTTACAATAAAAAAGATGTTATCAGTTAAAAAGTAAGAAATGCAGTATGGTCCGAAGGGCACCATTGTAGAGAATACTATCAAACTACAATATAAGGCCCATGCAAATTCACTGCTGTTATCTATTTCATAGATGGCAAAAAGCTAGCAGTAGTAAATGTACAGCTGCATAAAAAGGCAGTGATAATACTCAGGAAATAAAAGCCTCTCTAATCCCTAGTAGCAATTTGCACTAAACAATAGGAATAAACTCCCTGTTAAAATTTTGTTCTAGAAATGTACAACTGCCTCCTCTTCTCATCCTGCTAGAGTGAGTTCTGGTATTTCAGTTCATTTTGCTAACAGACAGGACAAGCAAGTGTCATCAGGTACATACTGGTAACTAAATGCATATGACACATATGAAGGATGCAAAACCCATTCAACTTTTACAGATTTCATTATTTCCTTTGAATCAAATTTGTTAAATCAGCTTTTATCTAAATAGCACCCTCAAGAAGTCATTTTTAACACATCTCAAATTCCCATTTAATAGATCTCTTTGCAAAGTATCAAGGAATTCAGTCAATATTCAGTGGTAGCTAATAGCATGACTTGAGGGATTAAACTGACATCTCCTGACCTTGCAAACACTGGCTGAGGAATGAAATTCTAGTCAAAGATCTTCTCTGAAAATGGACATTTTGCAAATAGGGGCCTAAATAGTCTTCTTACTTTATTGTCTTGTAGCCGCCTTCTGCATAGCTGTGGTTATGATATTCTGATAAGTCTGTGTTCCATTTCTGCTGTAATGAATCCCACTCTGTGGCCAGGCAGCTTGCATCCCAGGCAGTTCGAAATTCACCTGCAGAAGGGTAATTTTGCCAAAGCCTGTGTAAAAGGATGGCATGAAAGCAAAGCCAGAAGCAGAGACAGACTGGCCCACACAGCCTGACCTGTCTCCTCCTGAACATCTATTGAAACTGATTGATTTAATGCCTTGCATCTGCCAAACTGTCATTCAAGCCAGAGGGGATTTGGGTGAAGACAGGGGAAGCATTGTAAAAATGAGTTTGCACATTAGTTTACTGAGCAAGCTTTTAACTCCTAGGTACAGCAGAATTGGCTTGTTGGAAAAACTGTGCCTGCAATAGAACAGCTTCACTAAATGGGGAACAAGAAGGGAAGGGGGAAAGTGCTATTTCAGGAGTTAGTAGATTTCTTCCCTTGATTTGTGCCTGAAAGAAAAAAATATCCCAGCTGTCTGCTGCATTGTGTGAACATATACATGCATTTAAATTACTTATATCATTACTTACAGATGTAATTGTGAAATATGTTCTTTTGCATTCAAAATTAGGGGCAGAACAGATGGTGGAAATTCAGTTTAAGGCAATATGTCCATTAAAATAACCCATACTGTTTATATATTATAACAATAGCAGTCTTCAGCATGGCTGAGACTTCTAGCAGTGCTAGATTATGATAGAAATACAAATAGGCTGTAGGACAAAATTCAGTATGACTGAAAATTCACCCTGACAAAAATTTGCTGATTTCTCTTTGGTGATCATCAACAGATGAACTAAATTCTGCTTCCTTTGCACTATTGACCCCTTAGTAGCAAAAAGTGAATGATAAACTTTCTGGAGTTCATGGCCTGCTAAAGCCTTCTCATTATTTGATTCACAGAGACTCTCAAAAGTTTGTAAATTCCTCTGCTGGGGTAACTTATATCTAAAAGAGTGTACATATTATAAGCACATTTTTTAATAGAAAAATACATGTATATATGTATCCATATATATATTTCTGCTATAGACAGGAGCCACACTAGGAATAAACAAATCTCAGCTTCTGCCTCTGGAGTGTAAGTTTCACACCCTCCTGAACATGAAGAAAAGCTTGCAAATGTGAGCCAGGTGCTCCCCAAAGGCTTAAAAAGCAGCAAGCTGTTAAGCCTACCACAATGTTTTTTTAAAAAAAAATGTTACATAGCTTGAAGCTCTGCTCAGTTTTTGCTAATAACATTGAGTATTGCCACCACTTTTTCGTCTTGAACAATAGTTTTTCTAAAGCCAGACCACTGACTATTATAAAAAAAAAAAAAAAAAAAAAAAGGTGGATTGTATTTTGGACTGAATCACCTATAATTAAAGCACCAACAAAATATTCCATGTCCTTCATTTGCTTGGCATCCAGCACAATAAAAATAGAATAACATTATGACAACCATGAATCTTATGTCTTGCCATAAAATCTGGCACATTCTACATCACTTTGGATAAGTAATTTCCATTCTACTTTGTTCACTTGAACATGGTAAAGTAGTTAACAAGAACATTTATCCTTTTCCCTTATTCCATCAGTCCTGACATTTCAAACTATAATTCCCCCTGCATTGAATATACATGTTTTCTGTTCATTCAGGCAAAAAAAATGATGCTTAAATTTTAAAGAAATTATGATAGTTTGTGAGAATTTTAAAGAAAGACAAGATTTGTCTTTGGCATTTGTACAGCACTGAGCACAACAAGAATCACACCTCAAACACATTGTATTAAGCAAGGATTAGAACGGCATGTCTTCATGTCTCATACACGAAAAGGAGAATTTACTCCAAGCAAGACAGATGTAGGAACTCTTAAGCAATAAGCTCAATATCATACCTACTGGAATTTGATAAAATGCATTTATCTGTGGGGCACTGCACCTTTAAATCCTACTCATAAATACGCAACTCTTTTCAGAGTGTTTCTCCCACAGGCTGCTAGAACAGATGAGAGTTTGAAGATTATAAGAGAAGACTGAAAGTACTTAATTTTTTTATTCATTTAAACATTCAAGACATTTTAAAGAGTCTAAGTACATCATCAGTAGTGTTAATGTACAAGCAAAAATAAGCATTAACCACAAAAGTAACAAAGATTTAAACCAGTAGTCCAAATGTGTGCATGAGAGTGTGGGAGGAATGACCAAGTTTGAAGGTGGAGCTTGATTAACTGTATGAAGGACAGAAGTGCTTCATGAGGTACTTGTATCACACTTACAATTAATTACACTATGTACATCTACCACTGCATCATTTTTAGGGGCTGAGAACTATCTCTTTCTACATATTGATTCAAAGCTTGACTTCCTTACTTTATGTTTACTAAGTTTTACTCTAAAAGTACCTGGGATAGGTTCAAATCTTAATATTATCTGGCTATAGTACTAACAGTCAATGCACCATCATTTTGTGTCTCTTTCTCCCTCTTTTCCAGTAGCACACAGCAGTTTTTGTGCATTTGGGCCCTCTGTACAAAATGTCTCAAGTTGTTATCGAAGTAGGGATAGGATAATTTATAACTTCTGGATTTACTGTGTGTGATAGCACCAGATTTAACCACTTTCATAGTCTTTTCAGCCCTCTGTTCAACTGCTTTATTTCCAAGGTCTCACAGACTTTGTAGTGAAGTTGATCTAAAGGGTTGATGGAAGACTATTTTAGCTCAGGACTCAAGTTTCCCTCTCCTTCAAAAGCACTAAAAGACTCCTGCTTTATGATCTATGCTTTTCAGGTTGTGTCTACATTTTCGTAACCTTCTAGATCCAGATGACATCTGGAGGAAAGTATTTGACTTGTCTGAATTCTATAGTTCTCCTAATTACTTTTTAAGAAATAGCATTATTAATCATCTATCTAAAACAGCCAGTAACCCTTCCAAAATAGATTTAATTACCAAGAGGTCCAAACAGAGCAGAGCACTCTCCACCTTTAAAGTTGGACAAGTGAAATCAAATGTTTTATAGCAGCAGCAGAATCCTCCATTGATCTTAGAACAGCTGTTAATAAAGCTAGGATCAGCAGCAGAGTCATTAATTCAAAAAAGAGCGAACATGGTGTAAATGGGAAATGCCAGTAGTAGTAAATGAAATGGTCACCATTTTTTTAGATAAAAAGGTGTCCAACACCCTCTTTCTACACTGTTAAAAATGTGATGTTGTTTATGTTAAAATACATCTTTTAAAAATGGAAGAAGAAAAACCATTGGAGAACTTATACAAGCTGTGGATATACTTGCTTATTAGGTAACTCCTAATAATCAGAAGAGTGTGTGCATCCATATGCTACTGTTATACTGTGGTTAACTTTCAGTAACACTTTTTTGTTAAATGGGAATAGCAACCTTTAATTAGGATTTGGGGTTTGGTTCTGAAATTGCCATACACCTGCTTATTCAAAACAGATGTTTTATCTGCAGTGCAGTTTTACTCATAATATGTTATGACGGCAATAGCAGGTTGCTAACAAAATACAAAGGAAAGGCAATATCTACTTGCTGTGTTCTCTTCTATGAGGTTAATAAAGTTGACTGATTAGGAATATCAGTTTGCTTTTACCAACACCTGACTGTGTTATCATGCCACATTATAATCTATGTGAGTGCATCATTCAATAACCTGATACTGAGAATCTAATTCAGTTTTAGTCGGAAAACAATTATAAAATGACTTGGCCTTTATGTTGCACTTCATTTTTGTAGTGCTTCATGCATCACCAGCTTTCCGCGTATTACCTATCTCCAGTCCCATTTTACAGACAAAAGAAGATGAAGCATCATTCAGTACTAAAGCAATGCACTGGCCTGGCCAGCTTCGGGCCAAGAGCACCACAAACACAACAGATACAGTGAGGTTTCCAAAGCCTCACCTCAGGTAAGGCAATTCCTTTCCTGGGTACACTCAGTAAATCCTAAAGCTAGAGGAAGCAAGGCAGAAAAGCCATGAAATGTCAAAGGGAACTGTTCTGAGCTTAGACCTGCTTTGTGGGAGGGAATATTTCCGGAATCACTCGTTCTGATTTTGTAACTGTCTTAAAAGGTAGAAAACGCTTCTGATGCTCAGAGAATGAATCAGTGCACTTTGGATTTCATCTATAACTTGCTTATAATGTGCAAACAATATTGTAGGTAAGATGAAGGTCCCAGCTAGTGACTGAGTGGTCAGAAGCCTGGAGATGCCCCAATGCCATGAGGCAATTTTGCCTCCCATGTATGGAGAGGATTGTCCTGCCACTGTGGCCAAACTGCCTGAAAAATTTGTGTCCCTTCCCAGCGGAAGAAGGAGGGCTGTCAGCAGAAGGGAGGAGAACAGTGCTGAGGTTTACCCAGCCCAAGTGGCAAAGGTGGTGCCATACCAAGGACTGAAGCTTCACAAAGCAGACATCAGCGTGCCTCTCTTTGCTTCAGCCTTGCAGCATTTAAACAGAACATTGTCACGCCTTCTTTGTCAAGAATGTAAAATTGTCACATTGAGGGGTAATGCAACGTGTCAATTTATTTTTTAAGATATTGTGTAGGCTTCTCATGTGATATAGATATTAAGTTATATAACAAAAAAGGGATTACTCAGAAACAAATTTTATGCCATATTAATGCTTTCTATGTACTAATAATAATAAAAAAATCTTATTTCAGTTGAGAAATTTGTATCTAACCTGAAAACTTTGAGCTTTTTTTCATCTAGTTTGGGAAATTTGCTTCAATCTAGCCTTCTGTATTATATTTGTAGCCACCCAGAACAATAGTTTGGTGGTCTCTATCTGGTCTCTTGCCTTTGATGGAGTATCATTTCCAAGAATCCTGTAATGAGTAAATTCGCTTTGTTACCATAAACCTGTTCTCAGCCTAAAAAGTTAAACCATCATCAAATGAGTACAATGCTCTGATTTACTTGTCTTCTTTTTGTTTGCTTTTTATCACTTTTCTTATTTACAAAATGTTTTTTGTAATGTCAGACTGTGAGAAAACACATGTTGAAAAATTATTATATACTGAATTCTTCTCTGGGTAGTAGTTTCTTACTGGAGGAAGGTTTTTGTGGTCTGACATTCATCAAAGCCATCTTCTAGGCTCCATTTCATTGACAGGCCACAAATACATGTGAATCCACTTTGACTTTTGGACTCAGAGATGTAGAAAGCAGAACACCTGTTTAAGTAATTTACTGAATTAGGGCCACAGTGAACTGAAACATCAAAAAAATTATGTAAATACAGGTTTATAGCTTAGCAGAATGAACATCCTCAATGTGTAACTGAATGAAGAATTTATTGAGTGAATGTCATCTCTGTTTGTGTCTGCTTTTGGAATAGCTGTGACCACATCCTGCTTCTTTTTTTAATATTTATTTGTTATTTGAATGTAGTCAGCAACTACCTTTAAGAGATTTCTTTTTATTTTCTGGTTTGATTATTTAACATTTGAGATTTATTGCTTTATGGGATACCTATTGAAGGGACTGGAAAGATTCCCATTGGCTTCAAAGGACAACGAATTGTGCCCGGAGCTCTGGTACAGCAAAGTATTTAGACACATGTTTAAACATTGATGCTTTCAATGGGACTTGAGCACATGTTTAAGATAAAGCATGTGCTATGGTCTTTGTTGCATGGGGAAGCACTTCAGCACATTCTTAAATGCTTTGCAGAGCTGGCACTACATCTACCTCTGCTGCTAGCTACATTTTTTTTTACTTTTATAGAGGAAAAAAAAAAAAACAACAAACCAAACCAGTAACAGAAGTTAGTTACTTTGAGATAAAAATATATCCAGCCATGAAAGGGTGGATTTGCCTCCTGTTTGTTCATCAGAAAGTTTACATACATTATGATCTATTTTTGAAGAGCAGAATTTAACACTACCTTAATAAGAGGTGAATGAATATTTTTTTCTATCCTTTTTCAGCAGTTTTAGTTTGGCACTTGTTTAAGGTGTTGTTTATGTGCACATTCAAGAGAGTCCTAGATCCCTCAGTAGTTCTCCATCACAAAATGCCTTTTTTAGCATGTAAAGACTTCTGCCTACTACTCATCATCCACTTTTAGTTGTCTCCCTGTTATCACTTCAAATACTTTCCAGAGAGTGAAGAAGGAACAGAAATGCTCAAATAAATATTGTCTTCTCTAACCATGTGTACTTTCATTAAGACTCTTAGCTCCCCACTCCCACACACCTTTCCCCATGAAACTGAGAAGAATATGCCTCTGCCAACTATTTGTCCATCATTAAAACTAAATATCAGCCTAAACAGACAACTAGGAAATGCAAGATTCTGCGTCTTAAAACTTTCCTTCTTTTTCTTTCCTTTAGAGAACTGAGCCTGTACCAGATGAGATGAACACCATGGTACTTCAACTAAAACATGAGCGGCCAGGAGCTACAGGAAGTGTCAGTGAGTCTAAGGCTTAAAAACCTCATGTCTTTTCAAAAATCAGCTATGCGAAGGAAAAGCTTCCCCAGAAAATGGGAGCGGTCTTGTTCCCCTGATCACAAAATCTCAGACAGAAATCCTGTGGAGGTTCAGAAGAGTAAACCCATACCACTCACAGATGAGTCTTTCCTTGAGCTTCAGTGAAGTGAACAGTGGATATATTTAACCAGTTCCAAACCGTCTTGGCCAGTTTTAATAGTCTTGACTATGCTTATGATGCAAATAGTGTAAGAATTATATTAAAAAACCTTGAAGTTCATTTGCTCTGTAACTGGAACGTGTGGTTTCAAGTCCTATTGACATATCCAGCCTAGCTGTAATAATTGTGCAACCTGATGTAGTTAGAGCCCCAGCTTGCCCTGGTGAAACATACTGATACGGTCAAAGGTGAGCAACCACTCTGCTCGTGCCAGTATTTCAGCTAATTCATTAAAAATCTGGCTTTGATATAATTACCTCAAATACCACTACAGATTAAGATTGCAGAAAGGGGAAAACTTGAAATATGTCCACACAAAGACAAAATCATGGTACTTCAATGATATTGAAAAAAAAAATTAGAAAGCTACTGATAGTCCAAGGCTAGAAATATGAAGATTAGACTCAAAAGAACACAGGACTAGGAAAGACAGAACATCACACAGGCTACCTCATGTTTTCAGGTACTTTAAGCTTTCACTTTTTAAAATGTTTCTTCCAAGCATTATCCTTTGTAAGAAAAAACTTTTTCATTTGGTTACCATTCTTCCCTGAGACTTCAGGGCTTCTTGTTGTTTCATCAATAAAATGGAAAGAGAACACAGAAGCACAGGTTTTTCCAAACTAAAATTATGAATAAGCAAAATCTTTTTTTTCTCACAGATATACACTGAGGAGAAGTTATGAAAACATGAGGTTATTAAAATAGTTTCCTATTTTCCCACCTTTTATTTCTAATCTGTCTCAGATGGTCTTAAATTTTTTGCCTAGAAACCTAAACAATATCTCCTTGAGAAACCTCACCTTATCAAAGTTAAAGCTTTCCTAGCCAGCAAGAAGCCCAGTTCTGTTCTGACCACATTTATGCTCATTTTTTCAGGACATGGATTTTACCCACTGCCTGCTGTAGTGCAGTGAACATGAGCCCATGCCAACTCCTGAATCTCTTGCTACTTTCTGCAGAGCATGAATGACCTTTGAAACCATCACTGATAAGGCTTTCCTGGGATGATTTTGCTGCTTCTGTGTTGCAAGTGTTACTGGTTTAGAGTTAAGGCAGAAGATACCTTTAGTATTTAGTAAAAATATTTTGAAGACAAAATAAATGAAAAAAAAAAGTAGGAAGGAGTCAAACAGGTAATTATTTGAAAAGGAAAAAACTATTGATTTTCCTTTTGATACATAGTTTAAATTATCCCTCAAGAAAAGTAGTAATGCATCTTTAAACAGATTTATTACTTCTAACAGTAAAAAAGTGGCTTATTTAACTTCAATGCCATTACTGTTTTCATTTGATACAGAGATGGAACAAAAACGCAGACACTGGAGGGGAAGTTTGATTTGGGGATCAAAAAGGTTCAAGGAGATTTGAGGTCCCAGAAGACTCTAGGACTCTTCCACAGCTTTCATTCTTTCTCCCACTTTCTAGTTTTCAGATCCCCAGCTCCCCATCTATCCTGTCTGTGTGTCCAAGACTCCTTTATCCCACAACTACTGGCTCAACCCTTCCTAGGAAGGCAATGTTTTTGCTGCACAGGCGTCCACTACAAGATGCATACACTGTTTTCTACTCCAAGGTGTCTCATACACACTCAGATCAGAAGGTAAAAAAATCCATCAAATCAAATCCAAGATTACCCTATTGCCATAGAATAATGATTTATTTTTGGGACTTCCCACTGAAAATTTTCTACCAATCTGCTGCTTTTGAAGGTTTGTTTTTTTCTCTGGCATTCCTAATAGTTCATTTGTAAAGGTAGTCCATAAAGCAATCTTACTGCACAAGGAAAGTTAAAGGCAAAATTACAGCGTGTTATACTACAAAAAGCCCTGCAAATGGCTATGATTTTCCAAAGTATAACCAGGTGTCTGGCTGGCTAGCTGGCTGGCTGGCTGGCTGTATGACAAAGGAGAAACTCTGCATAGTGTCACTGCCATTGAACTTTAGACAGACTCTTTTTCTCGCCTTTGAGCTTCAGGTTCAGATTTACCTGTATTTGCTGAAGGGCAAGACATGGTGGAATTTTACCTGGAGAAGACACTTCATCAAGATTCTCCATTCCCAGCATTGTCTCGTCCTGCTTTTTCCTGAGTCTGTTCTCTGGAGTCTAATGACATAGATGTAGTCACTCTTCAAGCAGTCTTTGGTGGCAGTACTAACTTGTGTCTCTTTCTCCTATCCAGGGCATATGTGCATAAACTCTGTAGGACCTCAATATCAGTTTGAGAAGGTGGACAGTGCATTCAAGAGTTTTTAGAGAAAATCTGACAGACACTCAACTCACTCAGAATAAGTCTGGTCTCTTTTTCTTAGGGACACCAGGAAAAAGACAAGAGTCTGCATCACTGGAAATGCTGTCTCTTGTCATGATAAGGAAAGGCTAAAAAACTGCTATGACTTCTACCAGTCTCTTGCAAGAGGAACAGCAAACACACATGAATATAATTCTCTTTGAAATAATGTCTTTGTGCTCAAATGGCAATTGGGTGGGAAAAGAGTGATACACACAGATGACGTCACAAATACTTGTTCTGGGAGATTACATGCATATCACCAAGTGATATTACTGGTATCATGGTGGTATCCCTGTGGGGTGTAACACAATGTACAAAACACAATGGCAATAAGGGACTTAGAGTGTTTGAAGACTATATAACCAAAAGCTGGCTCCAGCCAGTCAATGTGATGATAATGTGTAAATACATATACATGCATACATGCATGGATGAGCAGCAGTGATATGCTATTCTGTGTCAGCTACTGCACTGGGACTTTTGGACAAGATGGAAGATACAAGCACCAGTACTGGAGCAGAGAAGACCGAAGGAAGATTATTTATCTGCTTATTGTAAGGGGCTATGACAACATCACTGTGTAAAACACAGGATGAAATAACAATTCTATGCTCTTATTCTCTCTCATACTCAAGGACCTTCATGCACGCTTGCACTCTCTTGACATCTGCAGAGAGCAAAGGGAAAGGCAGAAAAACAATGTGTAGACAGCTATAGAAAATAATGACTTCTTGTTCAAAAAACCAAAAAAAGTTGAATATTCTGTCCCATTGTTTTATACACAATAAGTGAGAGAAATACCAAGTGCAGCTTATAATATGATTTACAATGATTTAAAGTTTTTCCCTTGCACAAAAAAACCCCAAAAAAACAAAAAAACCAACACCAAGAAACAACAAAAAAGAAGAAGTGCTCTTCTTTCAAAAGAATACTAATCAAAATTGTACATCACCTCACCTCCAAGAAGCACAAGAAAGGTTAGGCAAAAAGCATCTGTGGTTTCTTTTTTGGCCTCATGTGATTGCAATGCTTGTGTCCTAGCCCTGCCAGTGATTCAGAAAAGGTCAGAATTCACCCTGTTTCACTTTTCCAAACCATATCAAGCAGTCTTCAGTCACCAAGGAGAGTCTGACCCAGATTTTGTCTCTTTCTTCTTAGCTCTTTGCCTGTACCTTTTGAGCATCTACTTCCTCAGGCCAACTTTCTAAGCCTCATCATCTCCCTCTCATGTGCCAAAACAATCTTATTGCTTTCAGGTCTTTTACTCCCTTTGATCTCTCCTTCTCTATGGACATATTGCCCTTCTCTTTCTTTTCTCCCAGAACTCCACTTCTCCTTTCCTGTAGATCCTCCAGGTTTTCTTCCTTATCCTTCTATTCCCTCAGGTTTTTCCCATATTATAGACGCAAGACCCAACTCTTTATTACAAATTTTTCCCTTAGTAAGAGTGGGGGAGGGAACAGGGAGAAGGTCTGCAGCTTTTCCAAATGTTGTGTTGTTGGGAATACTTCCCTTGTTGTGCCTGTCTAAAATAGAGTTTATACAGGTGGCAGAATGAAATGTGCCATCTCGTAATTAGTCCCACATGCACTGCAGGCAATTTATCATCAAAACAATCAGCAGTCACCATTTGATTCAGTGAATACCAGAGATTATCAAAAAATTGAGCCAAGGGAAAGGAAGAAAAAAAGATGGAGCACTTCGGCTTTTTGTAATTTTTTTTCTCCTTTTTTTTCTTCCACGAAAATATCATTTTCCCTCTAAAGTAGTGACCATCCCAAATGACTCCATAATGAGTAGATTCACAGAAGAGCTGTTGTGTTGGCCTTTACAACTTTTCTTTTCCTCTGAATTTGTTGTATAGAACTTTCTTATATACTTAATCAACTGCTTCAATAACAGTAATCAGCACAAATGTGCTACTGGTGGGGAAAGTGATCTTTTTCTTAGATGAGCACTGCTGCTGCTCTTTTTAGTGATCGTGAGACAGATTGCTCTGTCTCTTTTGTGCAAGAAAATGTGCATGCCAAACTCTGAACTTATGAACTTATTCCTACACACACACACACACACACACACACACACACGTACATATTCAAGCATATGGGCATAGCCAGAGGTGTTAAATGCCCCAGGCAAAAAGAGGTTTGGAGACAATTCCCCACAAGATAACTTAGGACTATTAAAGTATCATTTACTGCCAGTCCTTTTGATGTAGAAACCAATATTTAATGGAAAAACAGGATGCAGGATGCCACCCAGCTTGGAGGAACTGCTGAAATCCATGTATCAGAGTAATCAGGGTACAGAAGAGAAATGTCTGCAGGGAGAGACAGCTATAGCCCCATGGCCCTGTGTGAGGGATGTGTGCCGTACCCTCCATGCAGGAATTGTGGAGATATATTATCCTCCTGAAGGGCTATGCAAGAATGTTCAGTGGTATGGGGCTTGCTTGCCCTGTGTCATTAAAGCATGCACTGGAGGGCATAGCCCCCAGGGTGAGCACCAGCAGACAGAAGCACATAAGTATTCCTGATGTTTTTGGGAGTCTTTTGCTACACACCAGCTTCAGAAACAAAATAGTGGGAAAAACCAAGAAACTTTTCTCTTACAGTCTCTCCCAAGAACTGCTCAGCGTTTCCCCTTCAGTAGTTGCAACTCTTCCCTATCCCAGCCTCTTGCAACCCCTCCATGTACCAGATACTACTAAAAATACTCACAAGCCAGCCTTTAAAAATGTTTCCACCATATGTTACAAACTGATCATTACAGTCTATGAGTCAAACTGAGTTTACTTTTTAAACAAACGATGTGTCAATAAGACAAATGTTCCAGTGTTAACTTCAATTACCATAGACATGCCTGGTGATGAAGAGTGCTTGATCTATTGCTACTTCTTCAGGGTAACTTCCTTTTGGAAGAAAGGCTTGTATTGCTGTGTTCTCTCTATCCTCTGCTTCCATTCTATCAATGTTCCTTTTGTTTCAGAGGCTCTTCAGTTAAATTAATACACTGATCAAAAGCAGAGAACTGAGCTCAGGCTGGGCTTAGTAAACCTAGAGTTTCTTGAAAGATAAATTGCACAGCTAGAATGTATCCGTTGAGGTGAAGTTTTACAATAGGTAGATAGGTGAAGGTCATGCTATTTTAGCCGCAGTATAGCATGACCTAAATGATTGTTTCAAAATAGTGTAATGTTTTACTACTGCATTGCTGAACATCAGCTGTGTTATACACTCACCAGAAGCCAATACGTCCTGCCTATTCTGCTATTTAGCATAAAATACCAAGTGCAAACAAAACATTTCCATATCCTACTTTGGACAGTGAAAGTCATCTGTGGTGGTCCCAGTGTGAACTTTTTGTATAAAAATCTTTAAGCACAGGACATGGGAAATACAAAATCACGCATAAAGGGAGTTCAAAGTACTCCCCTTCATTAAAACACTTCCTTCAGAGCTGGCATGAAAACAGCAGTCCTTCCTTAGCTCTTAGATAAAACATTCATCGGCTGCACATGTGCAGCACCGAGCAAAGTGCTATCATCTGCAACTGAGAGTTTACCCCACATCGACAAGACAAACAAACAGCGATCCTTCACAGCTGCTTTAAAACCAGCATTTTTCTCTGTACCCTTAAGCACTGACAAAGGAAACAAACAAGGCACCCAGGAACACACAATCCTGCTCTGCCATCAGGTGTGGGGGGAAGAAGGCAGAGTCAGGAAGAGCAGTCAATCATCACCCTTCCTAGTCCTCACCCCTCTCTCCTCAGCCCTTTCAAGCAGTCCTGCTATTGCCGACAGCAGAGAGGTCTTGAGGAATGTCCATACTCCTCCCCATCTGAGCAGAGGCTGGACGGTCCTCCTTGTGGACATACATAAGGTCTTGCTCACAAAGGCAGAGAAATTTTTGGCGCACATGGAAGTTACTCTACCATGAGGCACACGGACAAACATTTGCAGCTCCTAGGTCAGGGTGGGCTCAAAGGAAAGTCTCAAGCCCTCATAATGTACTGTAGCCAAACAGTAATAAATTGGAAGACATTTGAGAAAAGCCTCATTTTTAACACCTTTGCAACCTCCTTGCATCTATCATAAGGAAAGGAATGAGTGGTGGTCCCCAGCTCCCAGCTGTACCTAACAGACCATGGAGACTGTGGAGGTGGGTGGCTCTCCTGCTGTTTACAAACCAGCACTGGTGGGCTGCTAACACTGGAAGCAACAGTACTTCACCAATGTCATCACTTAACAATATAATATGACAGCATGTATAGAACCGATTAGCATAAATCAACATAATACCCACTTTGCAGCATTAGTATTGAAAACTTTCATCCTCAAGTAGTGGGAAGGACACAATATGTGATGAATTGTAATGATTTTTCTGAAGTGCTCTCACATGGCAGAATATGTTTGCACAGTATGTGCATGTGAGACTGCACACACATGTATTTTAAGAATATGTATAACACTGTAAGTTATGGCATTAGTTTCTAACAATAACATTCCAATATTTCTGTGACCTTTTCTTAAAAAAAGAGACAAATTTGCAGGAGCTGCCACATGGGGAAGGGTGGAATGAAAGGGATGTGTGTGTGTCTGTGTCTGTGTGTGTGTGTAGTCATTTTGATTTCAAAGCACATCAACCTGTCTTTCTGCATCCAAAGGGTCATCATGCATATAGTCATGTAAATAGAAGCTGCTTAAAAAAAATAACTGCAGGTCACTCAGACTCTTAGATTTGAATTACAGATAAACATATTTCAAAGTGTAAAGTTTGGACATAAGGTACAGGGGAGAACAACCTTACATGCCACTTCCATCAATTTTGATAGAGTAGTTTCAATTTTCAATGTAATAATACAAAGGTCTTGTGGCTTTTTGACAACACTGAGCTCTGTTTCTTCCTCTTCATTCGCTGTCCTCCCCTCCAGTGCTTTGTGTACATTCTGATCATTACCCATTTCAAACCTGAATGCTTAATCACATTCAAGTGTATTTTTGAGAGCTCTCCCAAAGTCTTCACTTTAGGCAGCATTTGCCTGAAATGGGGATTTCTTTGGGGTTAAGATGACATTTTCATTCGGAGATGGCAGGCAAAGTACAAAAAGTACTGTGCAGGGTACAACAGGAATTCTTCTCCTAGGGTAGAAGTCCTAGGGGAAGAGTCTATAAATTCTCTAGACTCTACAGCAGGTCAGGATAGTTAAATTCTCCATTCCTTTACTACCAATGATAACACAGGAAACCTGAAGAAGATCTTTGTGAGTGGTACTCTAGTCACTCTCCGCTGTACTTCCCTAAGGTGACACCCTGTTTCCCAGCAGAAAGCTTACCACAGGCCTTGCTTGCCACCATATGGCACTGCATCTCTGCACTCACCCTTTCAATCATATTAATGCCAATAATGCAACAATCTTTTTCTTTTATAAAGGTCTTAACCTGGCTTGTGCATTAATTTAGTCTGCCAAGCTATTTATGCACCCATAAAAATGCAAACTAGGCATCCTTACAAGCACAGGCACATCCTATTAAGGCTGATCTGAAAGAGTTCTGAGCTCACCATTACAGGTGCTTGATAGTGTTGGCCCATTACAGAATGTTTTCTGGGGACCAGAGGTGAACAAGGTGATTCCAAGGAGGATCCATCTGTGTCTTCGAGCTTAACCTAAAGTCTATTCTTTCCCATTGGACAGACTCACTCTTCTCTTGCTGCTCAGGATTGTCCAGACAATCTTGTAGTATTTCCAGACTGATGAAAACAAACAATGCTGATGTATGTCCAAACACTTCTACTGTGATATTTCCAACCTATTTCAGCTACCGTTTCAGTGAGCGTTGGGAATGTGTAGTGCTGCTCTGAAATGAAACTGTATTCACAAGCTTTTCTTGGACATTTTGGCTAAACCTGCTCTGAAAACACTGACAGTTTTGTCCAAGTGAAGCCTGGAAGATTAGGCTGTATGTGGTACTCCAATAATAACACCAAAGTAAGGAGTATTATTAAGAAGCAGTTTAAATTTTGAACATATCATGTAACACACTGTGAAAGTAGCACAAGGTCAAGGAAAACATCTATTATTTAATTTGACTCAGAGCCAAACTGGTGGTGATGTTGAAGACCACACTTCCCACTCTGAATGGAACTTCATTTATTCATTTCTTCCAACTTCATCAAAACTTTCCACTCACTCTACCTCCATCCGTCTCTTTCTTAGCAAATACATCACAACCTCTGAGGGTCCTTCCCCCTCATTCTTTATTTCTCTGCCAGATAAATGAGGAACACTCTTTACTCCTATATAAGCTACACTTTTTGTTTCCATTTCTGCCCTCAGCTGAATCTTAACAGCTCCAGGAAAGTCAACGCAGCAGAGATAACAGCAGAACTTCATCTTAGAAATCAATGTCATTGTCATCTAAACTCTTCTTTCCAGACAGCATTGCCCCTCCTTTCTTGTACAGTAAGATGGTGATTTCACATCAAAGGAAACCATGACAGCATCATGGCAGACATATTTGTTTGGTAGGTGGGTTAAAGCAGTTCTTCAGTACTGTATGCCTATTAACGTTATTATCCACAGACTTGGAAAAAAAAAATCACTATTTCAGTCATTAAAAAGGTACATGTGAATGCAAGATTTACTAAGCCTGAGTGGATGTGATCAATAATTTAAATATTACTGGATAACAAGTGAAGAAAACAAAAATAATAGCTTTGGTTTTCAGGATATATGTAGCTGTCCTATGAACGTAAATATATTAAAACTTTCCTGCTACATTTTATGGCTCTATATAAATATCAAAATAGGTTTATAAGTTGAAAGGAGAACATGCCAATTCTAAAATCATCACTCACAGCACTTCAGTTTATGCAGTTAAATTTCTCAGCTAACAGCATTCTGCAGGCAGTTGCTCTCCTGCCCAGGAGGCAAACTACACATCTGCCTTTCCAATACTCATGGTAAAAAAACATCAGTCAGGAAATGCAGGCCTGCCAGAGCCCATTCAAGGACAGTAGAGGTAAGGAGACTCATCACAGCCACTAGGTGCAACGTGACCTCTCTTGGGTAGGGTAGGGGGTACTCAGACAAGACAAATGTCTACATAAAGGGTGTCTTTGCAGTGGTGTCTTTTTCTGCTTCCCTTAGCATCCTTGTCTTTTCTTTCCATGCTTTTACCTGACCAATATCTTCAGAAAAAGGTCCTGTCTTTCTTTCCCCTTTTCTGGATGAAAAGGTCAATATGGAGAAAGGTCACTTTGCATCCTGCACTGAACAGACCACCTATCTCTGGCACCAGAAGTTAGGCTGTGTCCAATGAGGGCCACATTATAAACCATTACAAATTATTATAAAAGCAATGCCTTCACTGGATGTGAAGTGTGCTTAAAATGGAACCTCCTGTGATAAACTTTACGGGTACCACAACCACTTGGCAATGGGATCCACTTATTGGCCTCCTCCCAACTGCAGTAAACTAGAGTTTCTGTAACCCCAGTGACTGTCTAGGACTCCAAGGTGGTTTGATTAAAGGTTTCTGTGAAACGCACCATGAATATTTGCAGGTCTCCACTCAAGGCAAGGTGGAAGCTGGGTCCCAATTTTTTTCCCAGATCTTTGTTTCTTATAAAATCCATGTATCATAAAGGCATTAGTGGAAAGGGAAACTAAAAATTTGATGAGCTTCTGCTCTTTCCTGCCTTTTACTTTGGTTGTGTTTTTCTTGGGATTATGGCTCTTGGACAATATGCAATGCAATTTTGGCTTAACCCATACAGCTTTATTTTTACATTATCCAGAATCATTCCTTTGGCATCACTCAGATAACACAGACAAAGTCACAGCAGAATTATATTGGCATAAGTGAACCCAATTTTTTTATTCAAAAAAAATTATTCCATCCCAAAACCTTCTCTAAATCATAAAGAACAAAACCAGAAAAATTATAAGGAATCACATTTCCTAAAGCCTTTTTTTTGACAGCACCCTTAGCAGCCATCAGAAAATCTGATGCATCTATTAATCATCTGAGGGAACAGCTCATCATTGAGTTTTCTCAACCACTTTCCAAGCTACCTTTTTGACTTACGGTGTGGCAAAAAGTCACTGTCTCCTGTTAGAGTCTGTTCTTGGGTGGGTCATTGCATCTTCTTGGGTGGAACGTTTTCCACTCAGGAGGATGAAATGTTCTCTAGCCCCAGTGGGTACCTTCTGGCACAGTGGTGAATTAAGGTATTAGAGCTCTGTAGGAGGGTGGTGCAGGTGAGCTGATCTGAGTGGGAATCAGGTCAGTTCCTAGGGGCCACTGTGTAGCTGATGCAGGCAACCTCTACTCATTTTGCACTGGATCATAGGGCCAAATACTGTTTTCCCATGATGGGGAAAACACCTGAGCAGCTCTTCCCCAAACCCAGTCTAAGAGAAAGAGCAACAACCAAAAAACAGGCAGCAGTTTACCTCAGACTTTGTAAGACAATTATTTCTGCTGATAGTTCCTTTGCAGCCTGCTTTGTCATGTCTTTTCTCTTTTTAATTTATTTATTTATTAGCATTTTCAGTACTCCTTCTGCACCAGAACTTTATTTAAGGCTGCTGGTTGGGAGACCCCTGGGAGGGTTCCCAGTCCCCTGGGTGGATTCCGGGTCCCTGTATGCCACAGTATTATGAGTGTGACCCCCTGCCTTGCCAGGACTTTAAAGGGCCCATCTGCCCTGTTAGCATTAATCACATTGGATATTTGTAATCCAGCCCCTCCAAATTACCCAGGTTGTAATTTTCAGTCCTAAACAGTGTCCAAAGCTGTTCTCTGCCTTTCTTTTTACATAGAAAGAAAAATATCTAATTTAAAGCCTAAGTTTCCCCCTCATAACATTTATGCATAGACTGTGTTACTGCTATTATATTCTGAAAAACAGTTATTTCACCAAAATAAAAAATCCTTTTCATAAGTGTTTTGCTCCCTATGTTTTTTTCTTTTCCTTTTATGTTGCATATACCAACAGGGGCCAACTTTATTTCACTATTGACTTGGATTTTGATGAATATGCTTCTATTTCATTTATTCTTTATTTGTGCAAAAGCTAGGCAGTATTTTTACATTGTTTCCCACTTCCTTTTTGATTAAACTGTTATATTTGATTTTCCAGAAATAAAGCAGCACAGAGATAGAAAGAGTGAGAAAAATACATCATCCTTGATTCTCTCCTGACTCACAGCTCTCTAAGCTCTGACCCAAAAGCCCACCTTAACTCACTGGAAATAAGTGCCCAAAGGGAGCCGTCAGAGAGGAAGCTCTTCAGGAAGTGACTACCCAAAGTGCTAACCACAGGAGAATGAGGCCTTTTCCACCTAAAATTAACTGAACTGCTCAAACAAAAACACTAAACCTACTATAAACTACTAGAATAATAATAACAGATGACCCAAGTCAGGCCTTTCAAACTAAATTGCCATAATCAGTATCAAAGATCAAAGATCAAAGGCTACTAAAACTTCAGTGCCGTTTGTTAGCATGTCAGAAAAAAACCCAGTCCATACAAATTCAGTGGACAGGTTGTATATTTCTTTTTCCATCACACGTAACTTTCCAAAGCTCTCTTCCTTGAGGTTGGGGGTATCCTCATTCTTTGTTTCAGCTTAGGCAAAAAGTTTTCAGAGAAAAAATATTGCCATCTACAATACATAGAGTATATATATATATATATATATATATATAAACTTCCCTTTTAGCTGTGTGCCCACAACAGGATTTGGCAGTAAAATAAGACCAGGACAACAGCAACGGGAGCACAGTTTCACCAGTTCCACTTGTTAAGGGAAGGAAATTTACTGTTGCTTCTTTGAGCACCCTCATGGGACATAACTGAAACATCCTGGGGAGAAGGAAGAAGAAAACATCACAATAAAAAAGACCATCCAATGTAACCCTGAAAAGTGAACCTGATGCTACAACCCTTATCCACTTCCATTCATTCTTCCCTGTTCCCTTTCCTTCATCCAATTCCATTCCTTTTCACAGCCTGTCCAGCCTATAGTCAGGGTGGGCAGCCCTCACCTTGCAGCGTGTGGTGACTGCTTTGGCAAATCACCAGTTCCCAAGCTGCTGACTTTCTGTTAAAAATGCCGCCAACAACAACAGCAAGAGAAACATTAATTTTCACAGAATGACAAGAGGAATAGAAATAGCAGTCAGTGAACCTTTTTTTCTTTCTAAAGCAGAAAGCTTCAGGCCAGATGAACTGCACCACAGGCCATCCTTGTGGTCTTTGGGCAAGGGAATGACAGCCACTAGAGAAGCAGATCCTGCCTGCTGTTAACTACTGCAGCTCACTTCTCCATTTGCCTTCATCTGTCCAATAAGGCACCTCATTACCATTTTAGCTGCTGAAGAGCCAGGGAAGCAGTTATTGGCATGGCAGCTGCTCCTAACTGCAGCCCCCAATATGACACAAACACCCAGCTTACTCCACATGCAGTGGCAGCTGAGGATGGGCTGTGGGCTCCTCACAGCTGCACAGGAGCTTCCCTGCTCCCCTCCAGGGAGAGGAGCAGCAGGGTGGTGTGTCAGGAGTTGGGCTGACTCCAACCCAAGGAGCCCTGCTGAGAAGATGGGCAAGCAGCACAAGCCTTGCCCTGAGGAGCATAGTCTAGCTCTGTGAGCTACAGCAAAGTGCAGAAATCGTGGCTAAGCACAAGGTAGTGTGTTTCTGAAAGCCCCTGAGCAGAACAATGATCAGGAGGAGACCCTAGTTTACCCCAGCTATACTCCTTGCAATGTCAGCCTTCATCCCTTTTAAGCTCGCTCTGCCCTTCTCAAGACCCAGAAGTGGCATTTGTGCTCTGGATGAGCCTGTGAAAGACCTCCAGGCTGTCAAACTACAAGCTGCCATCAGTTGTGCTTCCTCTCCTTCAGATGTCTTGCAGTGCTGCTGCATGCCAGGGCCACCAGCCTGCTCACCTGGCAAACAGACAGCCTAAATCATGCTGTCCAGCTGCCCACTGGTGGGGCAACCTGCCACTCAGCTGGAAAAGGTCCTTACCTTGGAAACCAGTGATCAAGGTTATTTTCTCAGTAAAGGAGCAGAAGGCAGAGAAAAGTCACCACTGTAGAAGTTAGGGGAGAAGGCTCAGCAGTCCCTTGTGCTTTAGGGTGTTCTGTACCTAATTTTCATTTCCCAGCTCCTGATGGATATTTCACATGTAAATGGTTGCTTAGAGACATACATGCACCACTCAGATGCTCCTTCTGTGGAATCAGCAAGCAGAGCAATATTGGGCATTAACAACGCTGCTGCTGCTGCACCTGAGCTGGCTTGATCAGGACTCAGCATCGCATCAGAAAAAGTGATTTTGGTTCAAGAATGTGGAAATAACTGAAATATGTGTTTCCAATGCTTGTACAGCCTCAGAGAAGATTTCTTTGAGACTGTGACTGACCACCCAGGCAGTCAAAGCTAACATATAATTAAATCGTGATTTGTAGGAATCTGATTTCAAGATCTAACATTTACCATGAGGATCACAAAGCATTTGCAACCTGTCTGCTAAGGACACAAGGAAATTAAAGATTAACTCACAGGGAAGTCAGCTATCCAGCCATTATGCAAAGCTTCCTAAAAGCTTTAGCAACCATCCCAAAATCAGAACATCAAAAGAAAACATTTTTGCTAGTTTTCCTTGCTATTGCCAGCCTACGTCCCTGTGAAGGGAGTAGTGTTTATGGGACCAGTGTTTGGAAAAGTAAGCTTGAAAAGCAGTGTCAAAGGGTAATTGGCACAAAAGAGATCCCTACATTTGGAACAAGAGGAATTAAGTTTTCCTAAGCACATTGGGACCACAGAGGGCTTGTTGTTGATAGACCCACAAGTAGTAATATTACCAGGTTCATGCCAAGGGTCATAGCACGCAGTGAGACAACAGTTCCTTAGAGCAATGAGAGCAGGGTCATGACTCCTGTGTGCAACTGATTGATCCTCAGAGTTCAAATCTGTGAGACGCATGGGGAAAAAAAATGTGCAATTTACAGCACTCATTTACACTTGGCTTTGAAAGGTTTTTATTGATGTAATGATCATCTTGCATTTTTGCTTTTCAGTTACTGCCTGAAAGTCAATGGAAGAATTTGAAACAATACATGACCATAGGATTTTATCAGCAGAATATATTAGTGCATTAGTTACATGCCAGGTAAAGTTTTGCAGCTGTTAGTAGCTTTTCTTCTCAAGGGCTCATATCTGGAGACTGGCCTCTAATTTCCATTTAGTAGAACAGAAGCTTGAAGCCTTAAGAAATGACAGTGAAACTGTGCAACCACCCCAGGGACTCAATTCTTAGTTTATGCTCTTAACAACCACAAGTAGAAAAGTGCATCAAAGTCACACTTCCACTTCACTGATCTTGAACCTCAACTTTTAGAATGGACTTGAGGAATATTTAGGACAACCTGAGCACAAATGAGGTTTAGGGTGTTCTAAGTTATGCATCTGGTGTAGAATATTGGAATGCCCTGCCGTGCTCTTGTAACCCTAACCCTGAGCACAAACTGCCTTCTTTCCCTGGTAGCCTGTTCACTACCTGAGAGAATCTTGTTATCAAAGGCATACTCAGTTGCCTTTTTAATGGGTCATTTATCTTTCTGATGACAGTAGAAAATAATAAGAGTCAAGGCCCATGGACTCCTTAAGAAGGGGCCCATGGCTACAACACACAGCATTAAATAAGTCTGCTGGAAACATCTGTGAAGCTCAGCAGAAGTAATTCTGGATCTTGTGAGAGTTTTCAGTCATTTTAAGCTGTTCTGTGTAATGTCTCAGGCACATCCCCTTGGATTCCTGACCAGGATTATACAAGAAGAATAAATTTAGTAAATTTCGAATGAGCCCAGAGATAGGGCCTTTGGAGTTTGGCCAGTGCTAAATGAATACAGAAATCAATAAAGCTTATAGCTACCTACTTTCCTACCAAGCCTCTGTGGTTGGATTCAAGGAACTCCCAATAGAACTGCACACAGTCTGGATTGCTATGATCAATACTGGAAGAGGATGTAATGCAACAGTATTGATGCAACTGGTCCCATAGAACCCAAAAGAAATTCTGCCATTTTCTTCATTCAACCTAGGATTCCACCTAATGTGTCTTTTCCAGCTGTAATATCTGTGATCCTGAGCACATTACTAAATTTCCAATAGGATCCATCAACCATTACAGGTTGTGATTTGCAAGTACTCTATTTGTATTCACTACATCTCTGTCGTTTACAGGATTTCAGTAATAACCTATTAAAGACATTTAATGTTACCAATTTAAAACTGAAAAACACAAACTACTGAGGTGGTGAAGTTGCCAGAAGAGACATCAGGGCCTGTGTTAGAATATCTGATTCAACAACTCCTATATGTGCAAAGCCTGCAGATTGGATAATTATAGCTCCATCAGTGCCTAGTGTATTTATTAGACCCAAATTTGGTTATCAGGAGTGTTTACAGAGAGATTACCATGGTAGAAAGGGCTGGAAAATGTGGACAAATAAGGATGGCTTATCAAAGCTCAGTTTTTGTGAAAGGTACACTCATTTTCAATGAAGCTACCCAACAGTTACTGTCCCGAGCAATGCGGTCCAGTAACATACACAGAAATTAAGGAGGAATGTGTTATACCTGTTACTTAGCAAAGCTCAAAAATCACACTCAGCACTCAATCAGATAGAAATATTGCTTTCTTATAGTATCACAGAAGCAAGCCTTGACCAAAAAGGAGGCTATCAAATGCCTCTTATCCTTGCTAAGTTGTTAATGGTGGAAAAAATACAGATAGCTACATGCTTAGTCTGGTTTGGCATCAATTTGTATACACATAGAGAAACAAGTTACAGATGTTTAAACAGTTATGACAAATGACAAAACAGCCACACACTAGAAGTGGCTGCAATAAATTTCCTTTCGGTTACAGGTCTGTGGTGCAAGAGTTGACATATATGGAGTGAAAGTTAAGGAAAGGGTGATAGTTCCACTCAACTCGTACAGGGAGCATGCAGCAAATAATTGTTAAACAAAGATGTTGCAGGACTCCTAGATAGACAAGTATTAAAAAGCCGAGGAAATGAGCGATCCTGTAAGTCAAAAGGAAGAAGTAATCAAAGCAATGAAAATTTTTCTGAAAACTTGAAACTGCTGAAGCTTATTATCATTTACAGTTCTTGCAGATTTGTGTTCATTCTACTGCTCCTTAAAAGACTTACTCTGTACCCTTCACTAGCTTCATTGCCTTTCTGGTGAAGGGTGTAGAGAGTTAAGTTCTATAAGGCATAGCTGGGGGAGCTGGAGTTGTATAACCTGCAGAAAAGGAGTCTCAGGGGGGAACTTACAACTCTCTATGACTACTTGGAGGTTGTAGCATGATGGGGGTCAGTCTCTTCTCCCAGGCAACCAGTGACAGGATGAGAGATAGGCTCTAGCTGCACCAGAAATTCAGGCTGGACATCAAGAAGTTCTTAGTGAAAATGTTTGTTAAGCACTGGAACAGACTTCTCAGGGGTGGGGTGGAGTCACCATCCCTGGAAGTGTTCAAGAAATGACTGGACATGGCACATAGTGATGGCAATGTGGTGATCAACCAGAGGTTGGACTTGATGATCTTGGAGGTCTTTTCCAACCTTCATGATTCTGGGATTCTTTAATATTCAGGAAGCTCCACTGGGTGTGTTTGTGTCAGCCTACATGGTTGGTGCAATTCCAGCAAAAGATTTCTTCTATTTGGTTCTCAGTGTCTCTCATTTTCAGTTGAGATCAAGCAGCCCTGCACATACAATATGATTGTTTGTGAACAGTTCTTACAATACATTTGTTTTTCTTTTTTATTTTTTGGTTAAATATATTTTTATGTCTTACTAGGTTGTAAGGCAAAGTCAAGAATTGCTTTGTGTCACATTTAGTGCCTAGTGTGATTCAAAATGTTCATCTACTTTGGGAGCTTTTCTTGCATATATTTTCCTTTTTTTTTTAACTGAAGTACATTTTTAGAGAAAAGCATCCACTTAAGCAATATTGAGACACTTTAATTTGGGCAGGGATCAGATAACTCCAGGGGTATCTTCAGTCTATTATTCTGCAATTCAAAATGTCAAAAAATCTTTCAAAAGTCATTCAAACTGATTATTTGAATTGATAGAAATACATACTTTTTTTTTTCCCTGTTTAACTAAATCTATACTTTTCAGGATAAAAATTTGACTAAAAATTTTCATCCAGATTTAACTTTTTCTTTGAATATATTCATAGAACCACACTTTTTATTTTACCTCTTCCGGAAATAACCTGTTTGCAAGTCAATTTATCAAAATTACACTTCCAATGCATAAAATAATAATGTATTTCAGATAGTGCTCTTGCATAATTTTAAAAGCAGAAGAATTAGGAAGAGAAAAGAAAGAACAGACAAAAATACATTTTAGAGCTTTTAAAAGTCTTTAGCACAATATTCTTGTGGACAGGTCTGTTTTCATCACTAAAGTAATCTGGTCTTTCTTTTTATGGGACTTACAAGTTCAGATAAACTTCAAGAGTAGCTCATGTCACATTGTGTAATTATAGAAAGATTTTAATAAAGTATAAAGAACATCCAAAAACTTCTAACCTAATAATATATTATTGTTAAACATTTAAAAATTATTTATTCCTTTTAAGAAGAGAAAAAAACCCGTAGCTATATTTAATGTATCTTACCTCTCAATAGAGCTTTCACTGATTTTACTGATACCTTTTTGGAAGTCAGAAAACACTGTCTTACCTAAAATGTTGACATGTTTCATTTGATAAAAACAGATATATTTGGAATATTTTATGAGTCAAAAAAGCCAACACAGATTATTTTGTTTATTTAATTATTTAATGTTTGGACAGTGCTTTGCAAGCACAATACACACTGATTTTTAGTATTACTTGGGCATACAGCATTATCAGCAAGATATGAATAAAATGCTCTCAGCTTCACAAGCAATTTTCTTGATTAATTTCTTTGTATAAAGCAGCAGAGGGAGCTCATACATTATTTTTGGTGTTTCACACACCAAAAAATGATAAATTACACGTGCACACACATGTGCACGCCCGCGTGTGCGGGTGACACGGCCCCATGCATGTACGTGCACACGCAGCCAGCTCTGGCTGGGACGAGCTGCACAGCTACAGTGGCTGTGCCTGCACTTGTCACGCAGACCAATAGGAGCAGATGTGCTCAGCGAAAGAGCTGGGAGTGAGCCCCGCACGGCCATGGCACACATCCTTCAGGGCACTCTTTCTGGACTAGCCTGGTCCCATCAAGCTGAGACACCCATGTGTGCCTTGGGCATGTTCAGTGAGCTCCCAGAGCGCTTTTTCCAGATGGATTTTACCCAAGAGGAAGCCAGCTGGTGCGTTCTGACCTTGATCCTGGATGCAAACCAAAGCTCAGCTGGTGGGGGTGATCTTCATCAATAGCACACACTTGATCCAGAGAAAGTCACCAGCACCAGAGCGGTGCTAGAAACTTCTAGGTACCTACCTGAGCTGATCTTCAGATGTGTAAGAAATCAGATGGATGACAACAATTTTGGCAATTGCATTCTGCGGGAGTGACATATTAGATGCTTACATGCCTTTTTGAATTTTTTCCACAATGTGTATAAGTTTTGCAGGAAAAAGTTCACAATTGAGGTTCACTGAGAAAGAAGTGCTGAAGTCACTTAATGGACTGGACAAACTTCCTAAATGTATAGGTTTTGTCTGATTGAATGAGTTCTTGGGAATATATGCCCTCAACTGGCCCTCTGTAATCTGTAAATCCAAAGTATGAGGGCTTAAAATAGCTACTGAGCAGACCCTAGCATGCCCTGAATAGCAGAAGTATAATTTTTATTTCCTTTAAAGATACGTAGAGTATATCCTCTCCTACATGCTGGGCCAGCCAGCTCCTTAGCAGGATAATTTGGCTTCCCTAGGCAGTCCTTTGAAAGTCTAGGAGGAAGCAATGAGCAGTGGATAGTGCAGGGATTGTGCTTTGGTGGAGAGCAAAGCCAGAAGGAAGCAGTTGGTGCACTGGTCTATCCAATATCCTATCATATAGAGATGAGCACTGCTGAGGCCAAAGACTGAAAACAATGGGAAAACTGGTCTGCCAATAACCTTTTATTTCCAGGATGGGCAGACGTACTGGGAACTTCGCACTATGGCCTGCTGATTTTGCTTCCAGACTTGGACTGAACAGATGTGAAGGTGGCAACAATGGGACTGAAAAAAACCAGGAAGAAAGCAGGTTAGAAAATGAGAGAAGTGTGGAGATGGGTGGGAGTTGGGGGATGGGGCACAAGATGGGAAGAGCAGACAAAAAAAATGGCACAATCACATTGTGATTTCAAAAAACTTATCCTTTTGGGGTGGGGCTTAGGGCGAAAGGCATAGATTCGGGGAGAATTACTTGTCACACCTAAACCAGCTGGCCAAACTTAGAATAAAAAGCCCATAAACCATTACTATGAGAGAGGAAAAGTCACTTTGTTTTTATTTGTCTGTAGAGCAATATGTGTCACTGTATAAACTGTAACTAATAACATGTGTTGCAGCACTTCTGTGGTATTTTTCAATAATTACTGTTGTTGTAAAGGAGTTTAGTATGAAGTAAAACATCTCTATGAGGGAAAAAATTGCTACCTCTTTCCCTCTGATATTTGTGTAACTGAATTAAAAATACACAGATACATCGAGTCAAAAAAACATTATTCCTAGTTCAAGGAACTCAAGCTGAACACCTTGAAAAATCTCTCAGCTACATTGTTCTCTCATATGTTATGAGGATTTTTATTTCCTTTTAGCAGCAGTAAATCGTCAAATGAAAGAGGCTTATATTGCACATACCATTGCAAGACGTGCTCATCATGTAACGTCAGAATGAACTATTTTTTAACCTAATATACAACAATTTAACAGCATTATAAGAACATAAAACAGATAAAAGTATAGCTTTTACAGCCATTCATCAATGGCCTTTTTTTGAGGAGTGCAGATACCTCCTCAGGCTAAGCATACATCTCTCTGTTTCACATAAATACACAAAGTGACAGGGCTTCCAGTCAAAATAAACATTTGCTCAGTGTATACCTGATTTCCACCCATTTCATTCAACAGGAAAGATACTGAGGTTAACAAACACACTAATCTCTCATCTGCTCTAGGGATGAGGATGTGCTGTATCCAACAACTTATGATTGAGTGTGTTCGCAGTTTGCTGATCCCATGGATATCCATGCCTTTGTATTGGTACTATTTAAAAGGAAAACAAAAGCCTTGACATGGATCCAACCAAAATCACCTTCAGTTTTTCAGTTTATTAAGAAAATAAGAATGGCTCAATGTCTCAGGCTTGGTAACTGCACAGGTAGTGAGGAGAATGGCTGAACAAAATATCATTTGGATGAAAATGTAACACAAGGTGATGTAACAATATCATTGTTCATAAAAAAAAACCAGAATAGAACGAAACAAAAACCCCATACAACATTGAACAGCACAAAACACCTACAATTCAGGCTAAAAACTTTCAAGAGTCTGAGGCACCCAAATCTCACTAATATGAGGAAATCTGTGGTACCTAGAACATTTGTGGCTCTGGCTGCATTGCCTTAAACACTCTGTGGAGGGAAAGATGACCCTGCTGCCTTGGTCTGCCCCTCCAGCAGTTTCAAGGAGAATAAGGAGATCCAGCTGGAGGAGAACAGGAGCTGAGCACAGGTTTCTTACCTCCTGGGGCAGAGCACTGCTACACCACCACCATCAGGGCAGGCTCCCTTGCCAAACAGAGAACAAAAGGATGTAGTAGGTCCCCTCTGAGTCCCATACCTGGCTTGCTAAACCTTTATTGCGATGCTTTGTCAGGTAAAATACATAATCTGGACATATTGTTTGATGATCTCACACTAGGATTTCACACGACACTACCGAAGAAAATGTTGATTAAATTATTTTAACAGTCATGATATTAGTTAAACCTAAATATCAGATTATTTTCCACTGACATCACTTCTTTATTCTATTTACAAGCTAAATAGGCCAGACACTCAATTGATAAATGCTTATTTCCCTCCATCTTAATTAACTAAATATTCTTTTACTTAAACAATCTCTCATTTTTTTCCATAGACACAGTAATAGATCCATTAGAAGGGTCTATCTGATACCAGGGATCTTTTATTTATGAGGACAAGTCCAAATGGTTACTATTTTTTAATGTTTTTATTTTCCTTGATACTGTACACCATGTAATGGCTTTGGTCCAAACAGTAATACATACGATGGGTGCCGTTTCTTCTTTCTTGACCTATCACACTCCACATGATTTAATCCATTGTTTTGGATGTTGCCAATGATTTATTGTATGAAAAATGTAAATGATCTGGATGGCAGATGTTTTATATTTTCTGACCATTCATTTTCAGTGGGAATGTAATTAAAATTTATGAAGTGTATCTGCTGAATTGCATTGGCAATTGATGATCTCCTCCAGTGCTGTCTGTCTGGAGATGATGAGTGATTGTGGACAGTGAGATGTGTTGACAAGGGCAGAAACAGACGTGATGTTACTGTCATGAGCGAGGCTACCTGCAAAAAGGCTGCCGGTTTTTTTCTTCCTTTTTTTCCCACAGGAAGAAGGTGGCAACCAGAGCTGTCTTTCTTCTTGCAAGACAGAGTACAAAGCCTCTGCACACTCCTGAAAGCTGTCACTCTTCACGAGTGCAATCTCTGTCTCTCTCAGAAATGGGCATCTGGAAGCCACGACACCAGTTATAACAACCCATGTCAGGGATATTAATTAAATTCCTGATGGCCACCCAGAGAAGCTAATGAGTGTAAATTTCACAACATCCCAACTCATAAGGCAGCCCACTTAACCTTTTCAGCGTTGATATCCTTTCTCCAGAAGAGAAGTAAAGAAGTGAGCTGTTTGCCAAGGGAGCATGGAAAGCAGGAACAGGAAAAGGAGGAGATACTTGGTCTGGCACAGTTTAAAATACAAACAGATCAGAAACGGATCTGCTGGATTCAGAAATCCCACAACAGAAAGGGAAGGGTTTTTTTTTCAGAACTGAGATCCCAGAGAGCATTTTGCACAGAGTTCTTATTGCTATGAATCTGTGTGGATCGCCTCACCTCAGCCCCTTTCAGCTCCATGAGCAAGAGAAGCAGCTCTCTTTTTAACCCCACTGAGGTATATTTACTGGACTTTGAATAGCCCCTGCTCTTGACATAGCACACCTCTTACATTGCTGAGTGCTGTGGAGGACAGAATACGTAATTACTATCATCCCACCATACAGTTACCTCTACAATAAATGTACAGACAGGCTAGATTAACATGTAGTGAATCATGTAAGTGCTGTGGGACCAACAATTGGAGCTGGGGAATTTCTGACACCCATCTTTATCATCAGGGATTTTGATCACTTGAATGTTCAAAGTGTTTTCTTAATTCACAAACCTCATTTAGGATATCTACCATTAGGCACTAATAAAAATGCCTTCACTCTGAAGTCATGTGGCCACCTCATTACCAGAGGCTGGTAAATGAGGATTTTATTCCAAAAGCAACCCCCAAAGGTAGTTTGTCACGAATGCCCCAGTCCCGCTGCTGTTGCTGACACCACTTCCAATATATCCTGCCACTATGGGTGGGGTCCAAATGAAGGTGATTGTAGCTGTCAATTCCTGAGCTCTGCTTGTGCTGAAGTCAGTAGGCATTTTGCCATTCATTTCAAAAGTAAGCATTACAAGCTCAAGAACTAATCCAAGCTTCAGGCCTGGTAGTGATTGTGACATTTGACAATGTATGATTCAAAACAGACAAGGGATTGAAATGGCAGGTGCAGCAGATGGTCAAGATCCTATTACACAAAGGCCTTTTTTTTTTACATGTGTGCTCCCAGCTCTGCTGCTTCAACATGTCTCTGGCCTGTGACGTGCAACTGTGGCAGGAAAGGAGAAGGAATGAGGTAGGACTGGGGTCATAAAGTCCAGTTAGGCAGATTTTGGAAAATCCCAAGGGCATACTCTCAACACAATTCGTACTACAAAACGCTTAGTAAATACTGCAGAACTCTGGGAGCCAACAAGGTTAAATTCTTCTTCTGGCTTCATTGCTGTCTTGTTGCATGCCTCAGTTTACCTATTCGCACTTTTAGGTAACATGCTTCACCTGGCTTTTTATGCCAAACCATTCATTATTACTGATGCCAAAGAGGACATTCAGCACCTCACAGGAGGCCCAGTGCACCTGCATTAGTTAGCCATAAATCATGGGAAACAACACTTTGAAGTGTCAGTGAGATTTAATGTGGGATACAGAACAGAAGGGGAATGTGATGAACTGAGCCCCAAGCCCCAAATAAGGAATTTAAAATGCACCTTACCCTTAAAAGTGTCAGCAAATGAAGAAAAAGAAGAGTGGGGAAGCCCCAAAGGCAGCAATTTTGAATGCTTTAGTTTTCTCTATTGACTTTAATTAAGCTCACCCAGGATTGCAGGCCTGTCACTTGGGGAACCTTTCCATAAAGAAAAAAGGAGTTTGCTCCCCAGGTGGGTTTTCCCAAGTTTCTCAGGCTCTTACCACAATATATGCCTGGCATCCATGACAGGGTCGTCAAAAATAATAGCTAAGGAATTCACTGTCTGTCATTCCAAAATAATTATGTATGGGGCTTTACTTGCACTTGAGATGGGTTATATATTTCATTGAGAAAACCCATGTAGACTAAAGCATATATTTATATGTATGCATGTAATATATGAAGGTTGACAAGATTAACAGTCAAATAAAGAAAATGGGGGAACAGAAGTCTGTATACATGCATGTGAAACATGTTGAGAAAGAGGGTAGAAAGCACTGTAAGTCCAAAAACTTTAATTATTAAATGTATTAATGCTTTATTAGCCATTTATCAGTAATTAATCATCTATTATGATATAAATTTCAAGCTTAAAAATGCACCATAAAAATTGTTCCTTAAATATAAGCCATTTTTTAAGGGTCAGCAGAACCACAGCAAAGATAACAGCATATTCCCCTCAGCTGCCTGGAAGAGTCTTTTAGTGCCTCAGCATCATGCCTGTGTCTAGGCATGCAATAGTTTTTGGGTGCTTTCAAAGTCAAAATAGTGTGGGGGAAAAAGAATGAAGAGAGCTTGCAAGCAGAAGGGGAGGAGGTAGTATACTCAGTGGTATTCTTCAGGTGCACAGTTTGAATAAAAATGCAAAACAGGATGCTCCCATTCAGTAAATATTATCATTTTTATTCACTCATTAATTAAGTTGCTTAATTGCTGCTGTCAAAAGACTCTTGAGTTTGTGACTGGGGTTGTTGCACTGTTTTGATAGTAACTGAGGAAGGAAAAACACAGTATCACCTGGCTTGTTCTTTACTTGATAATAAGGAGGCACTGGTTGTAGGAGATCATAACAAAGCTGCAGAGTTGCATATGGAAAAAAGATAGATATTTACAGGAAAAACAGGAAGAGGCTAGGTAGGTTTTATTTAACACATCAAATGTGATTTCATCAATGTGATTGATGCACCGTAACTTGTGCATTATTGTTCAATTTGTTACTCCATGAAAATCATTTTAATACAAAGTATTTCCCATGTTTTAGTCTAACTTCCCTAGAGCGTCCAGAAATGGAAAGGGACTCAAGCTGTGTTGGTCAACACAATTATAGATATTTTTTTCCCAGATCTGTCTCCAAAAGATTAATGTAAGCCGGTTTAGGTACTGCCTCTTCCAGGACACCAGATTGACAAATGATCAACGCTCACGGTATATTATTCATACATTTCTGAGACAGTACCTATTCATGCCAGGATGATGATCAGTCCCATGTCACTCAAGACATTCTTAGAATTGATGCCCACTTTACTGCAGACATCTCACATCTCAGCATCACACTGATGAAGTGCTGTGGTCACAGCACATGAAGGTGTCTTTGCAAATGAAAATGAGACTGATCCAGCTGACATGGGCCAGGACCACCAATAACCATTTACTGATTCTTAATACCAAACAGACTAAATGGAAGACACCCTTCAAAACAGATTGCTGATGATGGGCTCTGGTACAACCTGAGTCAGATCATTGCAGGTGTATCTATACCTGTAAAGAGGTCTGGAGATGTAGTAGGTTATGCTTGTCTCAGGCTGGCTCATGAGTCGCAGAAGGAAAGACTGTTGTACACAGACAACCAAGCAGAAACTGCTGATCAGAGAGAGAGTAGTGCTAGGATGACAGATGTGGTATTTAGCCACCAATTTTACCTTATGGCTAAGAAAGAAAGGTGTAGCTTATCCCTCAGTTCTAAAGCCAAGCCTGAAGTTAGATCTGTATGTCTATTCTCTGCTCCCTCTTTTTAACCCTCTGTAATGAAGCAGGTGATCACATAAAGGACTTCTGCTCAAGAGGAAGAATTTTGCTTAGTGATGAAACTTCTTTACCCAGGCACAAATGGGTGTGGCCTGCTCTGTGCACCATGCAGGGACTGTCATGACAGGGTCTTGGTGTTTTTGGGTGTCTCACACTGCCTATGCTCTTGGCTAGGATAAATTTCAGAAATAGGTTATGAAGGTCTTCAAAAACTCTTTTGACACATCAAGTTTTTGGCAAGACCTTCATAACATCTCAAGCTGTCCAGATACACTCCTTAAAGTCTCCCTTCCTTCTCTTGATAAGACACTAGTTTGCACTGAACTGTCCAATGAGTTTAGCAATGTACACAAAGGTTCTTAAGGAGAGAAGAAAATACAGTACACTGTTATGAACATCTCATATCCAAATGTGAACATCGGTTTTCTGAGCTGAAAGGCTATTGATCCACAGCACCACACAGTCTTAGCTGTCTTAGGAGTTCCTTAGAAAAAAAAAAAACAAAAACAGCAGCATTAATTAAATAACTTATATGTACTTGCTGCACTCATTACTTTTGATTCCACCGTAATAAAAGGAAAAAGCAAAACTACTATGACACATTCCATTCTACACACTGGAAGTGTGAGCAAAGAAAACTTTTCAAACATTTCAAACCTCTGAGTTATTATTATTCTGCAAAAAAAAATCATAAAATATACCCATTCATCTTACAAGATTTTATGGGTCAGTATAGGCTCTTTAAAATCTGAAGGCCTAAGAAATGTAAGGGTGCTGACTGATGAGCTGGGACAGCCTTACCTCAGGATAAGCTGAAAAGGTTGGCAGCTCCAGCTGTCTGCTCTGCTCCTGGTGTCCAGATGTCTAAGCTGCTTGTCAATCAGCTCCCAAACCACTGCAGTTTACAGGGCAGACTTTGCACTGCAGCTGTCACTGGCGTTGGTTTGCCTTAAAATGCTTCATTGTAATCACTAACGGAATTCTCTGGATCCACACAGGATAGAAAGAGATACCTCTGCACCAGTCCCCATAAAGGCAATCCCAAATAGTCAGAGTCCATGTACTTAAAAGTACTCTATATCTGCCATTGTACTTTTACAAAAATGTCCAAAGCATTAAAACATGCATTTAATCACAATACAAACTTAATGCATTCACAAGCTGCTTTTCTATAGAGTTTCTACCATCTGCACCAGGAAATTCTGTGGTATTAAGAATTGTGTCTCTCACATCATCCTTTCCTGACCCTAACCACCCCTGCTAGCCTGTAATGACAGCGTCGGAGCACCTGACCATCTTGCTAGTCTGGGACACAAGGATGCTGTCACTCATGGCACTCTCTCTATATCTCCTGTCCCTGTTTGTGAATGCAGCAGTGAACTTAACCAAGGAGTTTAAGTGTAAAGAAATGTAAGTTTTGTCTCTTCTTCTCTGATGTAAGCAAATACCTTTGCTTCACCTTTCCCTTGGCCTTCTTGATATCCCTTGTCATGATATCTTTTCTTCTGTCTGCTACTTCCTCCATCCAATATGGAGGGCAGAAGCTACTAGAGTCACTATGAAAGGACACTCATTTCAGAAGAAAAAATTGCTTCTTAGCTCTCCCCAGCAGAATTTCTCAGGTATTTTCTGAAGCTTATTTAGGCTTCTCTTTGTCTCCAGTGACCAGTGGTTAAATTACACTCTGATAAAAGGAGAAATGAGCTAAAAGAAGGGACCTAAATTTAACTACAAGGGAAAGCAGGTGATGTAAGTTCTTGATATAGGTTCTCAAACAGCCACCTGGACCTGAGTAACTCCTTAAGTAATTCCCTGATATAGCAGTGGTAGGCTCTGCCTAGAGACAGTGTAATAAATTGCTGGAGCACGTTAGTCCCTGAGGACCCAACAGGCAAGCACACTGAAAGCTTCCTTGAGAAGAAAAAGAAAAAAAAAAGAAAAAAAAAGTCAAAAAACCCCAAAAAAGTACAGAAAAGCACAAAGGTTCAGCTGCTATCCTAGTGCTTCTGTTTCCTTACCATTTCCCCCAGCACAACATAGTCAGGCCAGACGATTCAGAAACAGATCTGACACCTTCTGCACCCTTTGTCTCAGGACTCTAAGATGTCAGCACAATCCCCCAGCCTGGCAAGGGCTTCCAGAGCCATCAAAAGCTACCCCTCACACCTCCAAAACAGAGGGGACATCCCCAACTGACACCAGTCAAAGTCCCAGAGTGAATCCACAGTTTTCCTTTGGTTTGTGCATCCAGGGACAATCTGAGAGTGGCAGTGTGGACTTGAAGGGAGAGACCCTGGTTGGGTCTGGAGGGTCCAGGCTAGGAGGAGATTAAGACTAAATTGTTAAGAGGCGGCTGCACCCCCCAGCACGGGACAAAACTCCTGCCGAGGCTCGGCGGAGCCCCCCTCTTCGGCTGGGTGCTGTATGTGAGAGAAGACGGCGATGGTGCTGTGGGGCTGAGCTCAGCCATCCCCCAGCCTCCGGTGTCCGACGTGAAGCTGGAAGGAGGCAGAGGTGGGTTAGGAGGCCTCTGGGCCCCGCGGAGCCCCAGTTCACGCCTTGGTGCATGTGTGGGAGTTGAAGAGGGGGTCAGGGGGTGAGGGAGAGTTCATCCCCGGGCTGAGCGATGGCCCTGCCCGCGCGGGAGGGGGACGTCCCCGGCCCCCGAGAAGAGTCACTGGAGGTTCATCCCGCCGGGGAGGAATTCTTCCCAGCAGTAGCCGTCCTGCTGATGAATCGCCCCGCGCACGGGGCTGGCGGCCTGCGCGCCCTCCCCTCCCGCAGCTGCGCCCCGGCCCACAGACGCCACCCAGCCCGGCCATGACGGGCGGCCCAGACGGAGGAAGGAGCCCCTGAGAGGCAGCCGGGCACGGCGTGAGGGCAGCCCGCGGCCACGGCGGCTGCTCGCTGCTCCGCTCACCCCAGCTCGCCCGGGGGGAAGAGGCGGTGCTGGAGCTGTGTGGCTTCCTCGGGAAATACCGGCGAAGCTTGCCCGCTCCTTGTTCTACCTGTTGCTGAAGGGAGCGCGGTGAGTGACCGCGGGAGGTGTTCTCTTTGGTCGCTTAAAAAGACAGCTGAAGTCCTGTTCAGACAGATCTGGATCACAAAGGGGTGACTCTCTGACACCGGGCTGGGATCATGCTCCAGATGTGGGAAGACTGGACTGCACAGCTTGAGACCATGGTATCCCAATAATGATGGCACTTTTCAAGCTTTCCTGTGGAGCAGGCAAAAAACATGACTGCAACTCAAGTGATGGTTTTGCAGCAGATTTTAGCAGCAACAAGAATTTTCTGTTTAAAGGGGCTTCAGAACAAATACTTTGAAAATTTTTAAATATATATGTTTTATTATATGTTTTTATAAAGAAGTAGTGAGAAATGGAAGTGATTATTTTATCTTCCAATTGAACCATGGTGGATCAAAGCAAGAAAGTATGTATCTCAAAACTGACACATCCCTAAAAATTTCATGATTGTTGCTATTTGATGTGACACGTCACAGAATTTTATGTCAAGCTGAAGAAAATGTGACAACTTATATGTAGTATTTTCAGAAAGAGAGTTTAAATGCAATACTGAGAAGTGTATCTGCAGGGTTTTTAAACTCTGCTTCTTCCCAGACTTAAGAAAAGCAGCCCCATATGCTTTCAACTTCTGCACCCCATTAATTAAAGACAGTGCTTAAAAGTAATACTAAAAATAATTGGCAGGATTAGAAAAGGCTGTGGGTGAGCTGAGAAGTTACCATTGCACAAATATAAATAAATAACTCTTCCTGTAATTAGCAGAAAAAAAGGAGAGTGTAATGTGGTAAGCTAGTAGTCATTTGCAAAAGTATATTGGTTAGAGCCTGTCATCCCTCTTCCTTTCCATTTTCATACACACCCTTTCAAACCAAGATACAGCTGCTGATGCCATTCATAAGTAAGAGACCAGCAAGGGCAAAAGAGGATTTTCGAAAGGTTGGTAGAAAATGAGGAAATAAGCCAAATGAACGAGACTGTTAATAAGTGATTAATATTATGCTATTGTTACCAGAAATGGAACAGTTCAGCCTCGCAGTCTTTATACCAGTTTTTTGAAAGGTGCAATTTTCTAATGATGTTAGGCAGTGTAGCAGAATGCTAAGCACCCCTCGTTCTTTGCTCAGCACTTTCCTAGATGTAGCTCATGTGGAAAGAAAGAATCATAAAGAGCTCTAAGCCTTCCCCTAATGTTGGGAGAAATCCAACATTTAGAGGCTTCTAAAATAAAGTCAATAAATAAGAGTGATATTTTGTAAAACAAAAAAAAGTCTCGTTTAAGAGCATCAGTAAGAACTCTACCTAATTGTTTTCTTTTGGCAAGCAAGGAAAATAGCCGTATAGTTTTCTTGCTTGAGCACACCCAAATAATCCAAGGTGCAAAATAATCACAGCCTCCCTGATTCAACAGATTTCCCAGAGGTAGATTCTGACGTACAGTTCTCCTGGATGGTTTGTACACCTTCCCTTGGCTTATGATCATTCTGCTTTCTGGGTATCTCTCTTTTATGCTCAAGAGCTCGCCTTCCTGTTTCCAGCAACATCTCCTCCTGCCTCTAGGCTGCCTCCTGTCTCTTTTGTATGTCCTGAAGGTTCTCCTCAGCTTTTCTAAATAACCTCTGCTCTTCTGTTTACTCTCAGGGAAGCTCTCTGAAAGACAAGTTTTCTTTAAGTGTATGTTAATTGTTACATTCTAGGTCAAAAAGAAAGTTTCAAGTTGTTTTCCTAAAAAAAACCAAAACAAACAAACAAAAAACCAAGCAAAGAAAAAAAACCACAAACAAAAAAACCCACCAAAACCCAAAACAACAAAAAACAAAACAAAAAACCCATGCACACAACAATACCAAAAAAAAATAAAAGAGCACTTCGAAGGTTTAAAGCATCTAAAAAGTTCATGTATTCATTCTAGATATCCCCTCATGTTTTTACCTCCTAAGTCATGATGTTGTGAAATTCTGCCACCCTATATCTCTGCCCTTTGGCACACACAAATTCCATTGACTTCAAAGGGAGCTGTGTATGCACAACAGTGACATGTAAAGTCTCCCCAACCCTTTAATCTTCCAAGAATTTAGTATTTATTACTACCTCAAAATAATATTTTTTTTCTTAAGAATAATCTAAGAATATTGACATCTCCCCAGCAAAGCACTTGGGCACATGGTAAAGTTTAGGCAAGAGAATAGTTATATTCACATACTGTAAGATAAATGCACTTTTGAGTCAGTAGCATTGCTTAAATGTTTGAGGCTGGGTATGTGTTAACCACTGACCAAATTCCTTCACCAAAGAAACAAGATCACAGACAATATAAAAACTCCACCTTCACACCCCAAAAACCTAGGGTAATAATTCCCAGCTTTTGTAACCATTTTATCCTGCTTCTGAATATATTGGGTTTGTGCATGCCAATGATCAGAGGCAAACTTGAGTGGGCTCTGTGCCCTTCCCATGGAGGAGTGAAGGGTTACATGAGTGATCCCACCATGGGCTGGACCTGCAGCTGCACAGTGCCATGCTGTTCCACAGAGGCAACCTGAGGCAACGCCACAGCTCATCTTCCACTAGATTTGCATGACCCAGGGCCAACCCACTTCACAATGACATCAGTGTCAAAAATTCCATAGACTTTAGCTACAT
Organism: Bombycilla garrulus; assembly: GCA_013400315.1. Taxonomy (NCBI): domain Eukaryota; kingdom Metazoa; phylum Chordata; class Aves; order Passeriformes; family Bombycillidae; genus Bombycilla; species Bombycilla garrulus. The sequence continues at coordinate 1,106,675 of VXBU01006143.1, forward strand.
TCTTTGGGTAACAGAGTTTTATTTGGAGTAGCCCCTGAATTTCATACTTGTCTTTACAGCACTCATTACACTCTTGATATTCCGTAGTGGCTGCAATTATTAGTCTTACATACTCTGCAGTTTTTATTAGTATCACCAAACAATGAGAACCAGATAAATACTAATATGCACCACAAATGATGCAAGAAAAGAGGGTGATATTTTGGGGCTGGGGAGTTTTTTTATCCACAGAGCATTTTTTGCAGCAGAGAAAGAACAAAGAGAAATGATGCTGTTTATTTTGATGGTTCTGAGAAGCTAACATTCACCCCGCTCATCCCAGGAGCAAACAGCTGGCAAACAGCTGACAACATAGATATCAGTCAACTCCCACGTAACTCACAATATAATACAAAAAAATATAGGTAATAATGATATGACATGACAGGATGCATCTTTGATTGTGTGTGTTAAAAAAAAAATAAAGTCTTACAGTATATGGAAAAGATTCTAAGAAGACTTCCTTTCTCTTTTTGCCTCTTGCTTTCCTACTTTCATAACATGGTTGCATATTTGTGATTTTTCTGTAAATTATGGTTTCTATTTGAAACATTTTTCTTTAATTTCCATATTCCCAAAAAGTCATTTTACTATTTATGTGGTCAAATCCCCCCTAATGTGATTTGATGGCACATAAATAGTAGTACGACTTTTTATGTTGTCTATTGCTTATGTAGAGTTTCCAGAAACCCTATATTATAGCCTTGTATTAAACCCTGATAATTTTCAGGGGTCATCACTATAATATATGGCTGGAAGACTGCTATTGTGATGCTGTTGTCAGCCAAAAACCTTGCCTTCAAATGTGTGCCTCAACCATAGTATAACATAAATCAAAATATGTGTCTGCCTAGTCGTATATCTGTTCTGTGACTTTAAATATTTTTATAATCCTGGGTGCAGGACAGAACACTGGGAACTTTCTATAACCTAGGTTGGAAACAAGTAAACATTAAAAAAAGAAACAATTATAAACTTTTAAATGTTAATATCCTGTAGCAAAAATGAGCATCCCTGTACATTTTTAGTAAGGGTCTAAGCTTATGTTACATGGTACATGCTACTGTATGTAACTGTCTGTCTCAGCCACAGATTTATTAACCCCTGAAAAGAGCACTTGATAACTCTTTTGCCCCTTTCAACACACTCACCTGTGCCCCACCCTCCTTCTCCCCTAAAATACAAGAATTTCTGCATTGGTCTATGATCACCTCTCTGGGATGATTAAGCTAGCTGATACCAGCTGACAGATGACGCCAAGTGGCACCCATATTTGGGTGGAGGTGTTGGTTTTAAGGGTCACCATCCATAGGGTGCACAGATTTGGTATTTTGGAACAGAATCACATTCTAGTTCAAAGGCAAAGACTAAACCTATCCATGGCTAATGTGTTTCAGTAGGAGATTTTGAGACATTAAGACTTTCCTGCTCCCTTTTGCATTTACAAGTCTCCCATTGACTCAGAGTATGAACACCTGACAGCTCTGACCCTTCCTGGAATATGGGTCTCTGTTCGTTTTATTTTAGGCATTCCTGGCCAGCACAACGTGGCCATTTCCCAGTGCAGGAATAAGGGGGTGAATGTGAACCTAAGGGGGCAAGTGTGACTGTTTATATGCTGTGCTGTGCTGTGTGTGAGCCTCTCTCACTCACAGCTACCAAGAGACCAGGGCTCTGTTCTGCTCTCTCTGTGAGTGCTGCCCAAGTCCTAAGGTGCTTTTGGAAAAAAAATACCAAACGTATTATCCACTGCCATCCCCCTTCTGCAAGGTAATAACAGAATATGTGGGAAACTCCAGAGGACAGTGGACTCCATCCCAGCAGTAGTGAAGTTTTTATGAAGCTGTTTATGACTACAGCCAATTTCACAAAGCTGTATGAAGTGTGCATCCTCCTCACACCACCAATTCTATCAATTCTGATCAAACTGTGGGAGCTAGGAATACAAACACAGGATCAGGACTATAGCGTGTGAAACCCTCAGAGATAAAAGTGTCACATAGGTTGAAAATAGTATTTTTTTTAATAATGAATGTTCTCAATTTATACCAGATTTTGTGAAGTTTCTGGGTATGCAGTGTTCCTCTGGTGTTGTTGACCCAGATGCTCTCCTTTCTGACTAAATTGGCTCCCTTTCACAAATGAGCACCCCCTACTCACCCTGGGGAAGGCACTTGAGGGAAAAGGGCAGTTAAAATTACAAAACCAGGGAACTGACTGTAATAAAGTGCAGGGAAATTCCATGCAAATGTGCCCCTTAATTTCTTAGGCCTCTGCAACTTATCAGTCCTTTCAACAGGGTTAATGTCAGGTACTGTACAGCATTCCTTATTTTCAGAAAGCTGTTTCCTAAGGTCCAGATGATGTTATAAGTGGTATAACATGACTCAAAGTAGTTTTGCCAGATGTGATATCCCCTGTTGCAGCCTCAAATAGACTGAGAATGAAGAATGCATGCTCCATTAATTTCCATTGGAGTGAAGAATGCATTACTCCTTTGCCATTCCCATACTAAGAAATCTTCACATAGTCACAGCTTTATTTTCTTTATTCAGGAAGCCATATATTCCAGCGTTATCCTGTATTTGCTTTTGGAGGATGTTCACTGACTTTTCCTTTGTCATTTCTGCAACACATATGTGCAGTCCTGTCTACACACACTGACACAAATTATGTCCTCAAGGGAATATCTACAATGACCTGTTACTTTCAGTATTTGATAGCTGGTTTTCTCCTTCCAGTGATTAAACCCACAAATTTAGTTAATGTACAGAGCAGGTTTCATGCATAAATCTACCCCCCATAATTGCTTTTAAAATGCTGGAACCACTTTCAGATGCTGTCATCCATTTCTTAGGTGGTGGCCTCCTTCTTTCGTGCATTCAGTGAATCAAAATTTACATGACTATTTCCCACCAGACACTTGTGTAAGGTAGATCAGTTCTTTGTGTGGTCTTTTTAAATAGTGTTCTTGGTGGATTTGGGAAAAAAAAGAAAAAAGACACAAATGTAATTAAAAAGGAATAACTAGGAAAGCTCCTAAGGGATGGTAACTACTGAACATGCTAATAGAGGAAGAAACTCATGATATGTCTCTCTCACATTGTTAGACTGGTCATTACAAATCATTCACCTCACACCACCATTCTGTTGCTTTATTATTAAAAGTGTCAGTAACTTGGTCTTTTCTGAATTAACTCATCTTCACCTCTAAATGACAAGAAAAAGGGATATGTATCTTTTTAGCCAGTCAGCAGAGCTGCACTAAGTCACGCTTTGTTAATCCACAAGCTCCACTATTCACACAGAAAAGGGTGTTCTTCCATGGTAAAACTTGAAACTACATTGATGGTATTACGCTAGATACCATGTTGCTACAATTTCACTGATATTACAAATATCTATTAAAAATGCTTGTGTGCATACTAGAGATGTAGTCTAGGTAAAACCAAGTTGCTTATATTAAGAAGTAGCAAGTACAGTCTATTTCTGTTTTCAAAATTACTAAAAGTTTCTTTGTTTGACAGCTCAGAATCAGTAGCTTCCCCTCAATTCCATAATCCCCTCTAAAAATGAGGGAAATTTCAACCATATTTATGCCAGACTTTGCCAGAAATTTTATTCATTTTCAGTACTCAGTGGCTGAATCTTTGTTTAAGTGAGTTTGAAACATATCTAGTGTTTCTCACAAGAAGAATATAAAGTTCACCTAGAGAGGTTAACTCTCAGTTCATCTCAGGTACTCGCTTCCGTCATAAAAATGTATTAGCAGAAAGCTGGAAATGTAGCCCAGATCTTCAGCTGATGTAAGCTGATATACTTCCGCCAATTTCATAAACTTATGATGGGTTATTTCAGAGGAGGATCTGTCACAATTCATCACTGCTTTGAAAATTGTATGGGGTGATAATCACAGAGAATATTGCTACATGTCTGACATATTGCACAAATATTGCTCAAATTGTTTTTTCTTGTGTAGCAAGTCACTTTGCAGTGCATGAACAATACTAAAATTAGCACAATGCTAGTAATTTCCTGATTGCTAAACTGATTTCATAGGCTTAAACCTGAGAGTGGCAAAAACAGGTAAAAAGCTCTCAGGTTCAAAAAAAGAAAAAATAAGCCCTTAAAATATAATGAAGCTTTTCTAAAGCACAGATACAGAGCTGAGCTCAATTTCGTGAAGATTGCTTAGTGACTTACAACACGTCTGAAGTGTTACTAGCATAACCAAGTTCCAAGTTCCACCTGCCAAAATATTTCAGGCAAAGAGGCAGCAGAAGGTGTCTGTCCTCCCCACCGTGAGGCACCCATGCCCTGAGACCCAAGAGCCAAGGCTGCTAATCAGACTCTTTTCTCATGAGTGCAACCTGGCAGTTCCCCAGGGCTTCCCTGCATTTCAGGTGTGTTTTGAAAGCAGTGAGTAGCCTGGATGCCCAGTCCAAACATGTGGCAAGTTGTAATTAATTAATTTGCAGGATTTCTCGACCAGACTAATGGCAAAAGGAGTGTGGAAGTCTACCTACTGGAAATTGTTCTTTGGAAATCTTCAATGTCCTCACTACTGCCGTGGTAATCCTTCCTATTGCTGCCCTTGCTTGCCTTCTCATTTGGCTTCTGCTGCTCCAATCCCTTCCCAGGCAGGGACATTATGGTATGTTTATTAATGAAAACATGGACTTCTGTTTTCCACATCTTCCTATACCTCCAGTGGCATCAGCATAGGCGCTTCTTTTTGTCCCTTTCCTGTTCTGCTCATGATCATGAGCAGTGGCAGAATCATGATCATGGTTTGCACCCTCCTCCTAGAATATCCCATGACCATTTTGCTCATTATCTCAATTCTGCTTGTTCTCATTTGCTGCTGTTGATTGCCCACCCCATGCCAGCTTTGCTCATTTGAAACAGTACCGCACGCATAACTGCACAACAGAAGGATGGGCTGCAATCACAACACAGTTGTCATCATCCACATTAGCCTTGTGTGGCTGAAATGGAGCAACACTGGCAATGAAAATGCAATTCAAACCTCTCATTACTTGTCCATGAAAAACACATTGGACCCTTTGCTGTTGCGTTTTCCTTGATAGAGTGCCTGTACTAACTCACAGAGAGCACTCACCCTCTAACTACTCTATCTAAAGAGGAAGGATGCAGATTCAGGGGCAGGGGAGATGCTCCTTGTTCCACCATGGGTTTGACTTACAAACACATGGAAATCATGTAGCTCCTCAGATTCTCGTTTATAAAATGATGTGGGGCTGGGGACATCATAGATCACATCTGCATAACTCAATTGCAGTGGCATGGTTGCAAAAAATACTACTCTACTTGGAAACTGGATTTATTTCTTTCTTTCACATGGGAAGTGTCCTAATCAGGCCAGCTCTGAGTGATGCTACTCAGGCTGGGCAGATGTTGATAATTTGCCTCTTGCATCTGCTAGTTAAATGCCGCTGTATCTATGCCACAGAGTGCAGAACTGAAGGTTGAGAGGCACTTGCAAACTCTGGTTATGGAGATCAATAAAGAACAGAGATTGTTACTCCTTTCCACCATCTCAACTCCTAAGCCCTCCTTTTATAACACACCATTTGACTTTTCAGTTTTATGAACTTCATTGAGCTGAATGAAGAGTTCAAAGCAGATGGGCTAATTTACCTCTTTCTGCTCTCAGTCACTCTATGGATGGACTGTGGTTTCTTCCCCTTTACCAATTATGTGAGTTTATCTGACAGAGTGTTTTTCGTAAAACATTTAATCAGGACTATTCAAAAAATATATCCCAAATTACTTAGATAATACTGGCCACATGAGAAACATGTTCTTTTCTTCTCTCAGCTGATTGGATATACTCAGACACGTATCCACAGCAAATATTTATATCTACACCATTAACATTCTACTTCAATCTATTAGAGGTTTGGTGCTCTACTGTATTTGTAGCTCTAATAATTTTAAAAAGCTCTTTTAAAAATTATTTCAAAACATCTATCTCTATAATAAATAACACAGATAGATTGCCATCAATCTGGGCACTCAAAAATTATTGCAAAGCATGAGAGTTTCTACCTTCCCTTCAAATGATTTCTAATGTGGTAGTATAATCCTTCCTTCTCCATTTATTATCCTATTTATAATCTTCTACTAACCTTTATGTTACCATTTGTTCCTAGTGCTTACTCAAATAGGGAACCTGAACTTAAATCCTTCCCTGGGGTCTGGCAAAGATTTAGGTGGCATTGACTGCCGCTCTGCCCTTCCTCACATGGCAGACCAAAAAGTATGTGGATTTATTCTTGCCCACAAAGATTCCTTCCCATTCAAAGATATTCAAAGTGCCACAGGCACATAAAAGGTATTCCTTTGGCTGTATGGGCCCATAAACACTTCACTGAGAGCAGAACCTTGTTTTCTCAATGGGCCTATGTGGATAAAATTGAATACTACGGAGGGAAGTAAAATCAGGTTATAAAAACGTACCCACCCATCTCTGCATGTACTGTACATGCCACAGCCAAATCCTGTCTTATGCCGCTCTGCATCCAGAGTAGCTCCATTAAGGCTATAATATTTTGGACTTACCCCGTGTCATTAGGAGGCAGAGTTTGATTGCATGCAGCCACTTCATATCATTTCTAGGCAGAGGTAACCTTACCCTGGACTTTCTAATCCCACCTACAAAAGACCTACTTACCTTGCATATGCTCTTTCAGACATGCAAACCCTGAATGGCATCAGGCAGATGCTTCCCTTTGCCTAGGTGATCTGCAAGTACTGACTCACATTTCCTGGTCTCTCAGCCTCTCTTCCCCCACCCCTTTCATCTCTGCTCCATGCTTTTGGATCTCATTCTGCGAGCTATTTCAGCTCTAAGCCAGAACAGACTGCATAGAACTGCTCCCACAGATGATGACATGAAAAGTGATACAAGATGTGATGACACCAATATCTTTATGAGTATATATGGCCTTTATGGCTGGTGCAATGAAAACATGGAAAAATCTTGCCTGTGAAGGTTTTCTTCTCTGGGTTTTGGGTGCATTTTCTGAGAATTTGTTCAGCCCAAGACAGAGAGCTTCAATTAAACTTTCCACTGTGGCCAAACCTCAGACCATGATCATGATACTACTGCTACAATCCCAGCTGCCCTGTGTCACAGCCAGCAACAAAGACCAGGACTAGTGAAGGGGTGGGAGAGAGGAAGATGCTTTCTCCTCCACGTGCTGCAAGCCTTGCATACCCTCCACCACATTCTAGATCGTCCTTAGCTCTCTCCTCACCTCTCATTATCAGGTCCTGTCCCAAGATGGCTTGTTGCCAAGAAGAATGAAACAACCAAGTTCCCCACACGCCTGTGGACTGCAGCAGTGAATCCAAGCTCAGCTGCAACCTGGCATAGACCCACTGTCAGAAGTATTCTCTTTATTACCAGAATAGATGGAGCAGGCCTGAAGCATTGCCCTTTCCCAGCCAAAGCCATGACAGGCATACTTCGCTTCTAACAGGTGGAAAACTTGGCAGCCCAGTACACCTCCACCACAAGTCAATGCTGAAAGCAGACAAGTTCCATCACTCTCCCAGAGGCACGGTGGATAGGGCAAGGGAAGGGAGAAGTTTTGCCTGGGGGGGAAGGGAAGAAAGGGACTAAGGAGTACATGCACCCACATGTGAAGCTCTGACAAACAGTCGTGTGATTTATCATCATACTCCCACTTGTAACTCTAACCTAACAGTGTGTCATCTTTACTTTTCATGTTATTTATTTACAAGTGCATTTTCAGTATCAACCCTTTCATTCATTAATCCTAATGTGGCCTTTTTCAATGTCTACTTACCATTTTAAATACTTACTATAATTTACAGGGCTTTCTTGAACACATCCAAGGTATATTATATGGGGCTAGCTTAATGGAAAGTCTTGTACACCACAGCAGGAAAAAAGCACATTTAATTTATGATGGCTTTGAATTCTGCTCATAATTTACTTCTGGAGAACTATTCATATAAAACCACACCAATGAGAATTTTCAGTGGCGATGTAGAAGGGAAAAAAACAATAAATGCTGATCTTATTATTCATTTTTATTTTGAAAGCCTTCCCATGTTGCATTCTGGGATTATGTGAACTACTTATAACTTGGCAAAGAAATTTTTGTGTCTCGTTATGAAAGAAATGCAGTGTAATGACATGTCGGCAATAGCAAGACCTTGTTTCAGGTGTGGTCCTAACAGCAGTACCTAAAACATTTTGATATTAAGAGTCATAAGGTTTCACTTGTATTCATCCTTAACCACATCAATGTTCAACAGGAGCTGAAGAGTTTCAGACAAACTCATGCCTAAAATTTGCAGCAGTCTTGAACAAAGAAAAGGCTCTTTCATCTCACTCTTTCCTTCTGCTGAATCATTAGCAAAGAGGGGGGATCATCAGTTTCTGTTCCACAATATCAAATCCAGTGCAACCCCATGAAACACTAAAACAGATGGGGCTGATGATGTAATGGACAAAATAAGAAACATTGGATGGGTATGATTTTTTTTTAATTAAGATTTTTTGAAAATCATCCCATTTTGGGCAGATGTCCTGCTTAAACCATAGAGAAGCAGGACCCTGAGAAACCTTTCCTACCCAAGCATCACAATGAAATGGATTGAAGACAGGAAAAAGTGGTCACTGAATGCAGGCATAAAGCTGAGCAGCATCTCAGGTGATACTGTGGGAGCACCTCAGGGCTTCGCCTGCCTGGAGCAGTCACGGTACTCCCGCCCACAGCTCAGCTCACAGTCCTGAGTGCATTGGCTCTAGTTTGCACTGGCAGAGAGCTGGCATGCCTCAGACTGTAGAAAACGTGGATCGGGATGAAATGCACAGCCATAATTCTCCGTGCTCCACAGAGGAAGTGTGCCGGGTGCAGGCGGAGAATGCAGCCAGGTTGCTGTCAGTGGATGAAGTGGCTCACTTGACTGCATCTGTCTGTCACGTAACGGGCAAGAGCTCCCTGCTTCCTCCTGCACTTTGTTTGATCCGCAGCATCTTCTGCTCCCTCACCCTCTCCATCTACCCTTTCCCCATCCCCCCAGCAGGATATTCATGATGTGAGAGGATAGACCATAGAGAGACCAGAAGAAGGCAGGTATGCTCTGCTGTGAGCATTTCTTGGGCTTCTGCCACTGTGCTTCTGATCCTGAAGCCTGACAGGCAGAGAAATCTGGCCAGCATGATCCCATAGTCTAATATTTTCCATGAAGAGGTGGAGCAATGGCTGGTGAAACATTTTCATAAGTCACCAAAAATAAAAAAGCAAAGCCTCTTCCATCCCACCATCTCTGGCTGCACAAAGACCCTCTGTTTCTTGTGTGCGCAGACCTTAACATTTTGCTTTTGAGAAAGACAATTTCTGGTCACCTTTTGCAGGGGACACGGGAAATTGCTTTTGGAAAGGCATACTGGAGGGCCCAGCAGGACACAGCTCCTTCAGGAAAATGTGGTCCTGCAGACCTTCCTCAGCACCATTGTAAACCTGCTGCACTAGCAAAGGGACCCTAGAAAACCTACACTCCATGGATCATTTTTATGGCAGCACATTGAATTCAAATAATAAAATTTTGGAAATACTAATATCATTAGTAGAGAAGAAATAGTAAAATAAATACCCTCTTCTAATTTTGTCAGAAGGCTGTTCTGGGAAAAGATCTGGCTTGAACAGAATGTGTGATATCAGGGCTAAACAAGTTAATTTGATTTTAAACTTTCCCATGAGTCTTAGCATTTTCTCTTTCTCTGAATATTATGACACAGGGCCACTGTGGTTTGTAAGGGATTTTAACAATTTAATATGAAAGATCCTAAAAAGTAAAAAAGCTTACTATTTGTTGTTAATTTAAATAATAGCATGAATGCACAGAATGTCTCTCCTCAATCTTCTTTTTTTAATGACCACTGGTTTGCAGTCATAGTTTTGTGCCTGCAATTAATTATGCCTGCTATAGAAACTCTGGGTTGCACTTAATTGTGATGTTGGATGATAGCAGATTGACATCTGGTTCCTTGGTTATTCTTGCAGATATGAAGGCTCTTTTAAATACTTGATCATTTGTGATCATGTTAGTCCAAACATTTTCAGGAACTCAGAATGGGTACATTAAAGTATTTGGAAGATAAATACTGCTCCAGTATTGACACTTCACCAAGAACAGTCTCTGGATGCTCATTTACGGCTTTGCTGCAAGCCACGAGCAACATGTAACCTACATTGCATTGCTTCAGAAGCAGACTGGGAATTGCTGGGATCTCCACTACAATCAAGGATCTCATTTTCACATTTGGAGGAGAAGCCAGTTTGTGTCTAATTCCAGTCAGCATGCAACAGAGCATGGGATAAGAGCTTGTACCTTGCCTCCCAGGAAGACTTCTGTTGCTCGCACCCAAGCCCAGCCTGCCTCAGCATCAATGTTTCTGCAGTGTCAGATAAAGGAAGGTCATCTTTGGGAATCTGTAACCCTCCTGTTTTCACAACACTTCTTGTAATCTAGGCACAAAATTCCTATCTGGTCTTTGTTTCTTTCTGTAATGGAGAAACAAAGTGGATCAACCACTTAAGGTCTGCAGTACCTTTCCCTGGAATGACTGGTCCATTACAGCACACTGGGCAGCTGGGAGGAGGGTGGAGTCCAGACCCTAATCTTTGCTCACCCAGTTATTAATGGAAAAAAATGGCTTTCTGGCCATAGGTGCTTTGCAGTACAAGTATGGGAAGGCCATCATGGCTTCTCTGCAGAGCTAGAGGAATGTAAGGTTGAACTTGAGAATGCTTTGAGATACTCTGATGGAAAATAATCATGTTCTTTGTGAGAAATTTTAGCAAGACTTTTTTTTTTTCTCAAAAAAACCCACCAGTCTTCTTTATCTTCTCTTTTACTTTACTCCTTACCCAGGTGTATGTTAGAACAATGAGCTGTGGTCTCACGTAAAGAACTGAAACAAAATGCAAAAGATGACCAAGATTAGATGATTACCATTGCCTCCTTGTGTGTCTGTGATAAAGAGATCCTGGTAGCTTCTTTGTCATTTTAAAGCCTATTCTGGAGTACTTATGATGGCTTAGAAAGAATTCAGCAGAATTCAGCATTATCAATGTGTTACAGGTTGAGTAAGGTCGTACCAGAACTGACTGAAAGTGAACACAAAGACTAAAAAGCCCTGAAATTGAGAATGTTCAGGTTCTTGGTAACCTATTCAAGGATGAGAAGTCTTGGAAAAGTCAAAAAGAAATATGGAAAGGATATCAAGGTAGAGCACAAGCAGTGTCAAGGAGGAAAAGAAGTGGTAAAAAAATGTTCCTTGGGATTTTCAGGATGCAGTCTAGAAACGTGCAGTGGTATAGAGACAGGAAAGAGAGGGCTCTTTAACACAGGGAAAACTGGAAAAAGAGCAGGTGAGATCCTCTACTCACTACTGATGAAGGAGAATAAATCCCCAATGTGCAGAAGTGAAGACTGTTGTACACCCTGGGTAAATGCTGGGGGGCAGTCCATGGGCTGCTGTGGGAAACCAGACATTTCACTCAAAGAATGATCAAGCCAGAGCCCTCAACCAGGAGAAGGGTTTGGAGACATGTGGGGTGCCATGGGAGGAGCCTCTGCTGTGCCAAGGGCACTGGAGCTGATTACATGTGATCAAACACATTTCTGTGATAATTGAAACAAAATCTGGCAATGCTGTGCTGGAAATACAACAAAAGAAATATTAGTCTCCTGCTGCAGCACTGGTGAGACTGAAGGGAACTGACTAACAAAACCTATAGAGAAAGAAATTCTGGATTTTTTGAGGGAAAGTGTGCATGAGGGATTAATATATCTGAGTATTTGTTTCCCTTAACTTTGGTATAATCCTCTCTATGTTGACTCGGTGAACAACAACAAAAAAAATAAAGTTAAAATAAGGTTGAGTACAGCCATTCAGCTGTCAATCTAAAATCTTATTAGACATGTTTGTCCTCAAATTCAAGTATAACATTTTTTTGATTGATAGAAAATGACAGGTAGTAAAGTTATGCAATTATGCATGGAGGTGACATTTTTTCTCCAATAACACTTTAGGAATGTAAGAATTTTGTCATCCTCACTACCTGCCTTGTTGAGAAGATGTGATTTACACTCTTATCTTGGGGGAAGGGAAAAAGAATCGTTGCTACCTCAGTGACTGATCTGTGCATATTTTAAATTGGAATATACATCCTTTTTATAGTGCTATAGTACTATATCCAGACATCTCTTCTGAGGAGAGTTTCTTTGGGACTGGATGCATTTTTGAGCAGCAGTGGCAGGAAGCCCTTGCAAGCAGGAGGCTGACACTGACACTGACACTGCAGCAAGAAGAAGACCTGCCGCAATACCCATGTAGTGCAGGCTGCTCAGAGTCCAAACATAGGCTAAATTTTTGGCTGATCCTTCTCCATCTCAGACTGAAACTGCCTGCACGTACACTATTTTCTTCCATCTTCTGCTGCCTGGCACCTGACACCTGCAAATTGGATACATCACAAGGACCGCCATGCATCCATTACAAAGTCCACGATATTCAGCACTTGTAAATGAACAATAATTAAAATTAACAAAGCAGGCCTAAGAATCTAATGCAAAATGTCAATTCTTTCCCTGAGTGAAACTGTGATCTACATATATTAGAAAAGAACCGGTAAGGCAGAGGAAACCATTTAAAGAACGAGACACAGAAGGGACAGCAACGACAACAAAAAAGGACTTTTATACCATTCCTAGCACCCAATTTAGAAAGCAGCTACCTGCAGTGTCAGTCAGCAGTGATGCCAACCACTGCTCTGTATCCAATGCAAGGTGTCTCCTCATGTCCTGTTTCAGCTGCCCACAGTGACACAGGACCAAACAGTGGCTGGGATAAGCTTGCCCAGAGCATGGGAGCATCTGAGCTGGACTGGGCTGTGCATTTGTGGAGATACACCAAGAAAGAGACACCCTGTAGCTCTTCCCTCCTATGTGGAGCAGTCATTAAGGCGCACTAATGTTAAGGCAGCATTTCAACATACATCTGGTAATATGTAAGAATTAGGCCAATATGAAACCAAAGGAAATATTTGAGACAATCTGTACTATGAAATATCCCCATATTGGATTGTAATGTGTATCTTTGACTCAAAAAAGATGTGGCTGCACAGCTATCAGTATAGGTGATAAAAATACATGTGAACTTCAAGCACATGGTTCTCACTAGAAATCTAAGATTACACTTCTCTTCACAGTCCAGTTTTCTGAGATTAATTTCAGTTTAAACTAACATGACAACCATCAGCCTTTTAACCTAAATAGGTTGTTAGATTATGTAAATTATGGAGATACTTCAGCACCTCAGAAGTAGTTAGAGTAGGACACATAATGGAAGAAATTATTAGATCCCAAATCAATGGGAACGTTCTTATTTCTCCTCTAGAAACTGAAGAGTTTCCCTAAAAGTGAAATTTATTCAGCCCATGAATACTTTCAGTTCTGAATTCATATGCTTGTTTAGGCTCCTGGGGCATCTTAGAAGAAAATAAATATGCATTTTCTCAGACACTAATTTGAGACACTTATTAGAGTGTCTTCATTAAGCATAGGTCCAGTTTCCTGCATTTGTCCTTTCATACCTTGCTGTTTTTTGATTCTGTCTTTATCATCATAGTCAAGCTCTGACAGCAGATGTACACAACAGCAGCAGACTGCCTTTTTTTTTTTTTAGAGAGAAATAAACAACAGGCGTGATCAGCTCATGTAGCTCCTCACCCATTCAGTCACCCCTGGGAGTTCCCTTCCTGACTGATCTACTCATTAACTGGGGTTAAGGTAACACTGCCCGACTACTAGTTTGGGGAATGGATACCACATGGGGCCAGCTCCCTCGGCGTGGTGCTTTCCCACCTCTGTACTGAGATAGGAGGCATTAAAGGTGCAGAGACTCGCTAGATCATACTGTGAGATGCTTCCCTCCAGATGGAGAAGTGTTTTAGTCTGTTCTATGTGACGACTCCAGAAGTGAGAACATTCTCCTTGTCTTCTGAAACCCATTCTGAAATCAAAAAGGGGGGAATATGCAATAATGCAATCCCCCAGAGCTAAGAAATGTTTCTTGATATCCTGTCTAAGTTCTCTTTTGATCTTCATCCCTTCAAAATCTCTGGGGCCATCCTAAATCACCCTGTTCCCTGCTTGGTGTTTATGTCTTTCTGTTACTTATACACCATTAAAATGCACTCCTAATCAAAATATAATTCACCTAATCTTCTTTATAAATGAATCCCCTGAGACTCTTAATCATTTGGATTAGTCCTCTCTGGACTGTCTCCAATTTCTTGACAGCATTCTGAGATTGACATGTCCCAAACTGTATGCAGCTCTTTTGATGCAGCCTCACCAGTGCTGTAGAAAAGGAAATCATTGCTGGAAGTTGTCAGAGGGACTCTTGGGAAAACCAAGTGCCATTGGCTTCATCTCTCGTTTCCATAAGAAAGCATAATGATTTAACATCTTTAGAGTGAAGAATTTTCATTGTTACTTTTGAAATAACTTCACATTTTGCTTTTTGAATAATGATTTTTATGACTTGGACACATTCTACATCCTGGCTGGATGCAGTAGCCACTGATCTGAACAGTTGTATGGAGTTTTGCTGTTTTATTCTGACTCACCTGCATACACAGGCTGCCATTTACAAGATTTATTGTTACTTTATTATTTACTGTTATCACTTAGCATATTTGCTTTAGTGCATACCATGTAGAAACCATTGTGCTACTCACTACCTTGTCCTTCTCCACCCTTTGCCACATCATCATCAAAAATCTTAAATAAATCTAGACCTAGCTCATATCCCTCTGGAGCATCACTGTAGGTAGTCCTCAGTAACTGAACACCTTAACTTATTACTTTCCTTAATTTTGAACCTTCAGTTCACTCTTGGTTTATGGCAATGCTGGCATTCACATCAAAGTTAATTCATACTTCAAGTAGGATTTCAGGAGGGTCCAGATGCACTATTTTCCTTTACACTGTTGCCCACTTTTGTAACTTGATCTGAAAAATCAAGGTTTGTCTGTCGTGATTTATTCTGTAGAAAACCTTGCTGTTAATTGTGCTTGCGGTTTGATTTCTGACAATATACATGCCATTACCTTACTGGGAACAGAAACTGTATCACTGAATGCTTAGTATTTAGATATTTTTTTAGCTTTTTGCCTTTCAGAAGCTCAGTATTTCCTTTTTTCTCCCAGCCCTCTGGTATCTTCCCATCACACTCTGTAACTTTCTGTAAGTAATTGCTAGTGTTTCTGTAAGTTCATTAGCTAATTCCCTTAACACTCTAAAATGCATGCACACCTGCTGATCTGTATATATATTCAGATGTTTTAAGTATTCTCTTACCTGCTTTTCATCAATAGTTTTGACAAAGTCGTTATTGCTACTTAATTATCCATTTCTACTGCCCTTATTTTTCTTGTTTAACAGATTTTTATAAAGCATTTCAGTAGTTTACCCATTTTAGAACCAACATTGATTTAATCTTCCTCCTCATTTATTAATGAGTCTACTTTTTCTCCATATTATTTTGTTCCCTTAATATATTTCATATGCTTTTCTTTCTTGAAACCCTTTGGCTATTGCTGAGCCATTCTTCTTCCTGCTGTCCTAGCAAGCCTAAATCAGAGAGGTTTTCTTTTTGGTACTGTTTTTGGGTTTTTTTTATACAAGACTGGGGAAAGGTGCTATTTATTTATTTACTTACTTACTTACTTCTTTCTTTCTCTGTTGCCAGTAAAGAACTGTGGGTTTGTGGTTAGGGTTCTTTGTGGTTTGTTTGTTTTCTTTTTAATTTATTTTCCTCTCCATTTGTTACTATGCTTACAAGTTGTTGTTATAGATGGGACTCAGTGATCTTGAAGTCTTTTCCAACCTAGTTAATTCTGTGATTCTGTGATTCCATATCTCTCAGACCTGTGTCCTTGGTGCCAGTGGGGTTGCCATTTGGTGAAAATTCTTATTCCTTCCTCCCCGTCTTCCCCCATTATTTATTTACTCACCTGTCTTATATTTTCAGCCTCCTAAATCAGCATCCAACATGCCTAATCTTTCAGTAAAAAACAGTAGGTGTCAACTCCCTGTTTGGGCCTTTAATCATAAAAAGACTGGAAAGAGTGTGGATGTGATCCTGATCCTGCCTTCTTCCATATTCTTTTCCTTTTTACTAGTGACATCAATAAGGTCTGGACACCCTATCTTGTCCAAGCTGTGAACAATTGCTCTAACTCATAACTGGAGCAAGCCTTTGGAGTTAGGATTTTGCCCATTGACTGATACTTCTCCCCCCATGACATACGAGAAGCAATCAGTCTAGACTCCTTGGAAGCTTTCAATGAACCAGCCATTTAGCTGAGGAGGTGGTGAACTCAGCTAGGGACCAGAAAAGAAGGGATTTTTCATGGGAGATAGTATTTGGAGCATGTTGGGTACTCTTCTTTCTCTAAAAGTTGAAGCTCACCTCTAACAATGACTTGGACAATGCAGGGAGAGAGCTAAAACACCCAGGTTTACAAAAGCACACTGTACATGGACTTGTTCATGTAGATTGAGCACACCAATGAGCTGTTGATGAAAGAAGCCTGAGAGAATTCAAAGGGAAGTTCCAAACGGACAAAATAAATGAGTTTCCGAGGGACAAAGCAGAAAATTATGTACCAAAAATAAGAGTAGAACCAGAGCAGAAAAAGGAGGGAGAATGACATGCAGTAGTGTGTGAGAAGTTTGGAAAGAAGAATTTCATTCATGAAGAAGGGAGAAAGCTAAGGATCATGCAAAGGAGCAGGTCTGTCTGACTGCAGATAATCAGGAAGCCTCTCTCCAGAGGTGATCTACAAACTGGTAAACTGCTCACCAAGGAGTGTAAGGTGGGTTTGGAGCTGGAAACGAAAGTGAAGAATCTACTGCCTATCTTCAGTGCCAAGAACATTGTCAGATCAAGGATGCTTTCATTAGGAAAGACACTCAAAGTGAGTTATCTGCCAGAGACCTTCAGTAAGAAAACACAAGTGCTCAGGGATTAATGAAGCTACTTAAGAAAGTCACCTGAGCAGCAGAGCACATGGACTGCAAAGTGAAAGAAAGAGATTGCAAGGAAAGTCTCCTGACTTAACTGTGTAACAACCTCAAATTATATTGTTAGAACGAAGCCTGGACTCAGAGAAGGAAAGGGTCTGAACGATAAAGAAATCTTTTTCCTCAGGCAGGAAATCCAGACATGAAGTGAGAATCTCCCCAAAAAGAAAGTTTTCTGGAAAATTAAGCTGAGCTAAACCTTTCAAAGGTGATTAAAAGAAATAGTAGCCATTTCCTCAGCTAAGTAAAAAGAGAACACTGAATGAAGAAATGGAGCTGCTATAGAGTAAGAATATAGCAGAGACCTATAAATGGCCCAGAAATGAAATTAATACCTTTGTCTCAGCTTTCAGTGAAAGTGGCATGAGGACAAAGGGTAATGAGTGGAAAAGCAGGGATTAAAACCCACCACATTCATTGTAGAAACGGAATCCAGATAAGATAGCATTCACAGGTGAGAGAGGTGAATAGTCTGGATTTTGAAGGCACTATTCCACTTGGAACAAACACTCTGATAATAAACATTCCTAATTTATGTATCAAGTCATAATTGATAGCAAGTCTGCACCCTGTTTCAATTCTCATTCTCAGTTTCCCTTCCTGCATCCCTTAGAACGATTTTTTCATCTTCTTTTTGAGATTCTCCAGACTTCTTAATATAGGCAGCACATACCTTTTCCCTAATTCTATTCCATAAACCCACTTATTCACCTGAGGATTGTGGGGAACAGTTTTCCAACAGCATTCAACACTGGGTCACGTGTAACACTTCAAGTAAATTACTTAATTCTTGCAAAATTGTAAGCATCTGAAGAACAGAGCCTTAGGAAGTTAGAAAAGTACTAATATAAGAAATTATATCAGTTATGATAGAATAAAATTTCAGTGAAGGGTGGTCTGTTTTACTACACTGTATTTTCTCTAAGCAAACCACTCCAAGTCACAAAAATACATAAAGGGAAACACTTCCAACACCTTCCAGAGTCTTACCTCCAGCTAAAGGCCTTCTTATAAGTCCAGCCGTACCAATGATGAGGTTCTGACAGCGTTAATAAGGAAGCTGTAAAATTTATACTGAACTGACTGATTTGAGAAACACCATACCCCCTTCCTTCTCCCCCAGAGAATTTCATTTTTATCTTGGTTGTTGTTAACTGTTCTCTATTAGTTACAAGCCAAAAGCAGAGTTTATTTTACATCACCTTTATTCCTTCTTCCTTAGTGCTACTTAATGAATTGAAGGGGCTGGAAACTTGTTCTCAGTGAAGCAAATATCCTATGAGTTATAAATGACATTTCATCCTCATATGCAGATTCTTCTGTGCCTAAGTGAATTATTTACAAGGTACAGCTTGTGGGCTCCAACAATCAGCTGCCAGAGATTTACACCTACACTGAATCCCTGCTCTCCTGCTGGGAAAATGTGAAGTTTTCCACCACCCTTTAAGATCTGAAGACTTAACAGAGAATAGCTCTTCCCAAAGCTGGCACTGCTTTTCTTGGGATGGTGACTGACTAGGGTTTGCTGAGGGAGAGAGAATAATGGTGAGCTGAGACACCAAGAGTGACTGCTTCAGTAGCTTTAAATAGTCTCCTTTTTTTTCCCCCTCTGCATGCAGCTGCAAATCAAAAGTATCGTGGATCATTTAAATACTGCACTTCCAGTTCTGTATGCATAATGACAAAGGTAGTCATAGCATTGTTGTTTTCTCTTTAATGAGGAAAATGCTCATAGAAATTGGACGCTACTGGGATCAACAGAGTAACGGGGAGGTGGATAAAAACAATAAAAGAATTATTAAGTTCTACCAAAGCCTACTTTCATATTTAAGGGACCAGGAGAAAAGCTTTAAAAACATATCAGATTTAGGATAAATTATTTAAAGTAAATTGGGAAGTATTTTGAAAGCTCTGTCTCTCTTCATGAGTCTTTTCATGTAAGACAGAATTGCAGGGAGCAAAGCATTGTGAGATGGGGTTGTAGTTACAAGAGCAGTGACAGTGTGGTGCTGCATCGCCAGCAGCCAAGTTGCTCTGGAGACCGTGGGTGTGGAGCATGTGTGGCTCCTTCCTGACGCCACAGGTGGGCTTTCTTTCTCCTCTATAATCTTCAGAATTTCTCACGAGCTTTCAATACTTCCATAATGTTTAGAAAGCTAATGATGTTTACACTCATGTGGGGAAAAAAAAGAGCGCTGTTGCAACTTAATCTCTCAAGAAAAGCAGTAAAAGCCATCTATGTGGTATATGTAGGTAGCAAAACAATGTAAAAGAGTCATTTGGGGGGAACAGTCCCTCAGTGGCAGGAAAACGGCTCAGAAGACATAATAACTTTTTTCCTATTTAGGTATCTCTGATCATGGAATACTCAATGTGATTCTCTCTTTCATTTGAATTTCTACTGACAAGAGATAATCTGCTGCTTTTTTCATTTCCCTCTCACCCAGTTTATTTCTTATAGTATTAGACTGGATGTAAAATTGTTTGAGTATGCTTGTACCTAACCAGCCTTCTGGGAAAAAAAGACTGTCAGTGTCCTGATAGACAGACAGAGGGACAGACAGACAGATAGATAGTATACTGATGCTTCCGTCAGGTCACGCATGGCAAAGTTTATGTAGAGGCTAAACATTCAGTAATACTTCTCAGGAAAATATTTTCCTCCTTCATGGCTTTGGGACTTGAATCGGCTTGAAAGTTCAATAGATAAATACATGCTTTATTATATGTCTCGGAATTCTTGTTGAGTCTAGCAGTCAATGTGTGTGTGCTGCTGAATTTGGGAGCACAACCACACTCAAGGCTCACTACAAATATCTGACTCTGTCTACTGCTGCCTCTGTGAGACCCCAACAGCCTCACTAACATGCTTTGCCTCTGAGCAGGATGTGGGGAGCACAGCCAAGATAATCACTCATGTTCCAAAGGATGGTGTATGGCAGGAAAGCCCAGAATGGCTTTGTGAGAGAAATGTCCCCAGAAAGTAGCTAAAATTTTCCTGGAGGAAGGAAGAGTGAGGGTTTTTTACACATCATTCCCCTTTCTGATAAAAGGTTTGAAATTGTGTTGAGAATCTTCCTCAGCATACTAGTAAATACCTTTTTTCCTTTAAACTGAAGAACAGTAAAATGGCAATTAATTTAGACTAGGTAAAATATATAATTACCTAGTCATAAAATGGACCATAAAAGTACTACATTGTTGAATCCATTTCATTAGTAGCATGTACATAAAAACTGTTTTAGTGTATAAAGACGTAAGTATTGTGCTTCATTGTTTTCAAGTGACAGTGCCTTGCTTTTTCTTAGTTTTGCAAACAGACCTCTCAGCAATATTACTCCAGGGGTTGTTTAAACTTCTTGTATTATCCACATTATTCTAACTTCATCTTGAAGCATCAACATAACTTAAGAACCCAAAACCAAAAGTTGTAGGTCACATAAACCCAGACTGAATGTTGATGTTAATGAGGCAGTTTTATCTGGACTGAGGGGTAGATTTTTATGCCTTTTTTTCATTCTGTTCCAATCCCTAAATTTGGGGATGTTGGAGACAAATAGGTGAGTTAAGGAGTAGTGGCAAACCTATAGAGCTGCCTTTCTAACTTCCATCTCTTTATTTGTTACTGTTTTCATTCTGAAAAGCCCAAAAGTCCTTTAAGATCCACTCACCTTAACTAGTATGTCCTAGCAAAAAAAAAAAAAAAAGAAAAAAAAGAAAATAGAAAAATAGAACCTTAGGAGATGAGGAAAGTTGTTTGGTTGTTTTCCTCAAGTTTTTAATCTCTGGTAAATTCAGTGCAGCTGCTTTGCAATGTCACCGATTCCTGTGAAACAGAATATTCTTCAGTGATCAAGAATACAAACTGGCATAAAGAACTTCTTCATTAGGATATCAAAACTGTAGGAATATTTTCAATTGTTGCTATAACTTTTTCTCTGAAATGATTTCACTTATTTTGTGACCACCTAAGGCTCTCTAAGGTACACAGCAACACAGTTTGAGACATCTCTGTGATGTTCTGTACATCACATAGTTGCTAACAACCTGTCAAAGTCATACTGACACCAAACTGAGAAGCTGATGGTTTTGGTAACGTATTAGCAGAGATGAAAAAAGATGGTCCTCATTATTGTAATAAAACCAACAGAGACACACTGAGAATCAATTACGGATTCTGTGACCTGTTGAACTAACCCTCAGTCAAGAGGGGGAACTGCAAAGAGCATCTTACATTATCAAATGATTTAGGATGGAGCGCTGTCTGAAGACTTGCAACAAGTCAAGGCAAATACATTTCCGTAAATTGTAGCTTGCTTAATTACCTTGTTCCTGAGCACAAAGATCAAATTGAGCAACTTAAGGTGCTGAAGCACTCTGCCAGCTGGTCATGAGAAGGAAATAATTAACACACACAAGAGCTAAGTTTAAGGATGAGATTCATACTGACAACAGCAAGGAGATCCAAAGTTAAGACAGACACTGTGTCCTTGACTGGATCCATGTGCCTACAATTTGCAGCACATATTGGACTGGGGAAGAGCACCATGTGTTGCAGCCATTTCAAGCAAGCAGATGGCTTTTTAAAGCACTTGCTATAGGGAAAGCAAAGCCCTTTCAAAGGCTGGCATTTCACTCTCATTATTTGTCACAGACTGTTCCACCTCTTGTCTTCACAATGTCCGAGTATCACTAAGAAAATTCTCTCTCATGGAAGGCACTGTGCAAGCATGTGAAAAACATCCCCTGATACAATGAAGTGGCCAGTATGACAGGAAATTAGTAATGATATTTCATGCTTGGAAAAAAATGCCCAACATTAAGTTATTTTTCTTTCCAGGATCCCACACAGCCTTGAAGTATGGCGTCTACCTATACTTCCCAAAGGCCTTCGTGTCCACAGCAGAATCTTTTTGTCTACTCTGAGCATCTCTCAAAGCTAAGCCCCCTCTTCCACAACCAAATTCAGTTATGAGATGTAAAGTTATTGTTTACTGTGGAAAGATGAACCTAGGAGCCCTATTTTCATCCACTACTTCCCACATTTTTTAATAGGATCTCTCAGGCCTGTCTGAATAGTCACCCAAGGCAAAGAGAAAAAGACACCTAATTTTAACGTATCATCTTGAAGGATGGACTCTTTGGAGTACTGCACACTACATATTTGTTATGATCAGAGGGGCCAGATGTCACCAGCTGAGCCGTTCATTTGATGCTGCGCCATTGCTCGGTGCTGCTGCCGTAGATACTGCCCTGCCCTTATGGTGGCTGCTGTGATTCATTGAAAGTAATATCATCCCAACTGCCACTCCAGGGAATCTTGCAGGCATGATTTTCTAACACAGCATGACCCATTAAAAATAACTGCCAGGAATCCTGCGCTTTATAAAAGGGCATCTTCATTAGCTCTCGCGGTGGGTCGCCAGAAAGTCCCAGGCGCTACAGTAGTCATGGGATAATTTGTAGTTATCAGAAACATTGCATTTAATGCTTTTATTCCTGTGGAGCTGGAGCCCACTGGTTACTAAACACAGACTCCTCCTCTTAAATCATAGAAATTAAAGAGGGAAGATACCCATCAGATTATTTTGTCAATCCACTCTTTGAATGCAAAACTGGCAAATGCATAAGTCTTTGCCGCCAAGATATTCAGTGCCAGGGACACTCACCACTCTGCTACGGGCCACTTCACTTATCAGTGCCTACTAGTGTTTGGCCTTTCTCCTAAAACAATGAATTCCTGGTTATGCTGTGTAGCACTTCGTTCTTCATACAGAATTTCATCCAAGGAACAGACTCTAAATAACTGCAGAGGTCTGTAGATTGGGCCTCTCACCTGCTCTCTTTATTCTTACATGTATACTGGAATAGAAGCTGGTGTTTTACTTGGATAGCTAGACAGAAGAAATCTAAACTTCTATTTCTATCAGGTTGAATGGAATTTTTTTTCACCAGAACTAAACAAACCTTCTACATAATTTAAAACAAAAATCTTGACTTTAGAACCATATGGACATGTTCTATAGCATCAAATGTCAACAAATCTTATATACCCCCATTGTTTATTAACACAGGTACACACCTCCCTGAAGATCTGTCCTTCTTCCCAGCACTGGTGCTCATTTTATGGTGAGTTGGCAAGGGCAAAGTTCCCCAAAGAAGCAAAGAAACACAGGACAGATATGATGCATTAGTTTGTCACATGGTCCTCAGATGCTGTGGTGGTGAACGTCCTACAAAAAAATCGTTCCAGACTAGAGCAGGAAGGTTGTGGTAACTAACAATAAGAGACCTGAGCCCAGAAATACTTTTCTTTTTAGTCCCTTCTGGTAAAAGTATTTCCTCTTGTAGTCTATGTTGAATATTGACTCAAATGCAGTGCCCAAGTGACATTCTGAAACTCAGATTCTCTCCAGTATTGAGTATGAGCTATTGCCCTTTGGGCCATAGCAGCAACTCCTAACAATGAGCAATAAAAAAATAAATTCCAACACATGTCTTGCTCTGCAAGGGTGTGGACTGAGCTTCAATGCAAGCTCCTTGCAGGACTGAAAAAGGCTTCCAGGCTGTGTTGCAGTTTCTGAATGATGTCCAAGAATGAGTCCTAGTTCTGTGGTGAGTATATCAAATAAGGAGCAATTCTTTCCATTATATATTACCTCCCCAGTCATTATGAAATCATTTGGTATTCACTGTGATAGCACCAATCATTAATGCACTCATTTGGCATTCTTATGGCTTGTCTTATGCACTTCCCCAGGAATTCCATTGTAATTAACCATTAGTTAATGTAAATAGTAATGGACATTTAAATGAATGTGTTACCAGGCAGGGTCAGTAGTAGCAGAGAATCAATGTGTTCATGAAATCAGCTACCTCAAAAAGCTCCTCTAATGGTAATGAAAGCCTAATAGTAACTATGTTGCTTGAACAGAATCAGGAGCTGTTGAAAACATTTTACAGTATTTCATCTGAAAACCATATTCAGCATTCCTCCTTCTCTTTCTGCATCTCTAGAAGAGTGGACACATGGGTGGCCTTCATACTGTGCAGCAAATAGTGAGGATTACTACAGGGCTTTTCTCTGCAGAGCATTACATACTGCCTTGAGTACAGCAGCAGAGCATCAGGTGTGTTGGCATGTTGCACAGGTCCTATGAGTGATGGGTTGCTGGTTTAAACCAAGGAAAAGAGCAATAAAGGAAAGTGAGCCTGTGAAAAGCTAAACCAGTTTTACTGTTTGCATGGCATCAGTCCTTGAATAAACTGAGGTAATGAAATGTAATGGAATGGGATCTGGTATATTACCTTCTTCCCTGCCAGACTTGTATTCCTAGAGATGTTTTAGAGCTGGAATTCGCTGACCTTTGTACAAGTGACACAGATCTAGTTTTCTGGTAAGGAGACACAAATTATCACTGAGTGGAACTGTGAGGATAATTTCTTGCAGAAACCAAAAGCAGCAAAACTTGATGTTTTGCCAGATTATAAAAGGCCAAAAAATTTCACTTTTCAGCCAGGGCACTAATGTGAATTATTATCTTGAGAAAAAACTTCCTTTTGCCAACTGTAATAGAAATGGGAAGTTTTCACTGTCCTTTGGTGTGCTAGCCAGGGTTCCTATAAATAACAATAATAGCAAATCTAAGTCTACCTCAAGAGCCCAGTGGAAATGCAAGGTGCTTCTTCGGTGGGTGGCCCCTTGGAAAACTTCATTAAAAAAATCCAAATTGAAAAACCATGAGAGCAGAGTGACTGAGCTTGTGGTATTTCCATCAGATCCGCTCAGTGTTTACAGGGCTATGCTTTTGCACATTCCAGCTTTTCAACTTGCCACTCCGAATGGTCCCAAACTGTGAAACACTTTGTGCAGAAATCCAGTTGTGAAATGGAAAACACAAAGAAGAATTTAATATTACCCTTCATCTAAAACGAAATATTTTCATCCTTTGTCTATTTTAGCTTTCTCCTGAAAGAAATGCAGTAGAAATCTCTAATTACTCAGAGAGTTCAGGCTTCAAAATTTATATTTAATCTGGATTTAAAGGAGCATTTTCTGAACAGATGTGCTGGTATGCAAACACCTGCTGCTTCCTTTCTCCTGAGCATGCCTAATTTTAGTTATTTATTTATTTTTTTCTCCTCTTTGCTCCTGTTATCATGGTTTCATTTAGGTTTTTCTGATTCCGAACAATACCTTTGCTCTTTCAACTCCATTAGACTTGCTGAATATCAAGACACCCTGAGGACCAGTAGGACTTTGAGCAGAGCAGATAATTTCTCTTCCTTAGCGGCTGCTCTTTTGGGGCTCAGGACAAATGGTCATGGCCCATTTCATTGTGATCTCCTCACTATGCTGATCTCAGCCATACTGCTCCAAATGGAAAGTGATGTCACCACTATCAGGGCAGGAATTGCAGCAGGTCCTTGGTCCCACTTGTGTTGAACTGCCTGCACTTACCCTATTCCTCAAGGCAGTCAAACTGGGCTGAAGAAGGAAATTTTTCTCATTACCCACAGTAGACTAGTGCAATGCGGTAAGTTTTTCATCACTTCTTTCTCAATCTATACTTCAAAACTGATCATAAATAGTTTCTGGGTGCAATAAAATTGGGAGCCAGGCTTCTAGAGCAAGAGGGGAGAAGTAGGAATCTGGCAGAGACTTTGGAGCACTCCCAAATATTGGGTGGTGGGTGGCAGGAAAGTGAAAGCCATCTGGTAGCTCAGATTTCCTGTATAAGGAGGTCCTCTGGTTTTGAAAATGTGGGCCTCAGCTCCTCTGGGAAACAAATGCTTGCAAAATGAAGAAGGAAATGTAATGGTTTGCCTGCAAATTTTGATACGTGATGCAGTAAAAAACAGGGTTTCTAATAATGACATTTCTACATTTCTTCATTATGAGTCATGAGTAAACATGACATTTCTGCAACGTGATCTAGATATGTGATCAAAGATTAAAATGGAGCCATTTTAATATTTTAATTATTTCAGTACTGTCAGGCTTCAGAGTCTGTTATGCCAACACCCAGTGCAGAGGAAATAATTTGTAACAAAGAATTTTATCAATTTTAGCTGCTTTTTTCTCCATGAGGATTGTGTGTGAATGGGTCATTATTTTCTCAGATTTGCTCATTATTTGAGATGATCCACAATGAATAATTTATACAAATATTTCTTGCTCTGTAGCTTCTTCACCACCAGTTTGTAACTGCCTGGGCTAGTTTTGTCTGAACAAACATATCACATGGCCTGATTTCTGCTTCCAGGTTGGCTGATAGGTGCTTTGCTGAGTAGGGTGTTCCCATTTATAAGTTTTATATGTGCTCTTGGCAGATATGGCTAGTCTCCATTTAAAAATGCTATTTCCACAAGCAATCTTGTGAGCCAATTCATTCATTATGATATTCATGGGGAGTGAACAAGAGTGCAAATGCAGCAAATAGAATTTGAAATTTTATCCCAGGAATTATTTTGCTGATTTTCCTTTTTCTNTCAGACCACCCTGACACCTGCTTTCGCTAACAGACCTGTAAAACTGGAGGAGTGCCAGTGAGTTTATCTAGTTACAAACATCTTGTGAATATGCATGAATCAGAAGGAAAAAGCTTTCTCAAACAGCCAGTGGCTTACAAATTACTGACATTTCAGTCCAGGCCACCTGCTCCTAAAGGGTTAGGAAGAGGTTCCCCTGTTAGTCCAATAGTTTCAGGCATTTAACAGTGTCTTGTGAAACTTTTGATTTGATAACTACGGAGTAATCCCAGAGGGCTGAGCATCCCCATTATCCACAAAACCTTGTCGTGTAATATGGGTAAGATGTGAGGACAACCCTTTCTTAATATGGTAAATATAAAGAGCTCATCCCTTACACAGAAGAGGGACAAATCCTTCTTTGTTAAATCTGTATGTCTTCTCCCTGCAGATCTTGATTTTCACACTGCCTGGGGCAATCAGTCCAAATTTCAAATACTTTACCAATAAGACAATTTAACTTGTGTATTTTCTAAACCAATACATTTATTCATGACCCTTTGTTCTGGAAACATTTTTTAATTAGAACTATTATAGTGGGCAGAAGATATCAGAGGTAGGTGTCTCCTCCTCAGACTGAATAAGCCTTCCTACAGGAAAACTCAGTTTTTTTTGTAAATTGGGCAGTCTGTATAATCAATTTTTTTCATCATCTCCTCAGACAGTCATACAGTACGCAAAAGTCCAAGGTTTCATAAGAGTGCTATCCCCCTCAATGATGCAAGTAAACCCAACCTTGTGTTGGAAATGATCCATTTGTGGTTCATGTTTGGAGGTAATCCAAAACCAAAGAGAGATGCGGTTGGAGCAATATGCCCATCAATTAACATTACTGAATTATTCCTGAATCCCTGGTCTGCCAGAACAGTAGCTTGCAGTGTGGTTCTGGCCATAAAACCAAGGGTGAGGGTAAGGCTTGGGGTGGAGGGAATCACAGAGCTTGCTGCTTTATTTCGTTCCTGTGCCGCATGGTGCAAGTACGAGCCGAAACTGCTTTAGAGAATGCCTGTTCTCCGTCAGTCACCAAGGGTGAGTCACGCACACCGACACAGGATCAGAAAGCCTTCCATTTTGCAAATGATAAGTGATGATGATAGTTAAGCAAGGGAGTCCACTGTGACTCTCCTATTCCAAGATGTGTCATTATAAACCTGATGGAGCTCCCGCAAAGAAAATATCGTGCTCCAACTGCTTTGTTAGTTGTCCTTTCCTAGATAAAAGGAACATCCATACACATTTTAAGTTTCACCTTCACATTCTGTTATGCTTTCATCCTCAGAGGGGTGACTGTGGAAAATGTCTGTAATGCAGCTATGTCTATCTATCAGCCTAGCTTTCCCTGCTTCATCCCAGTAATAGCCAATGCTAGTGGTTATGCAGAGCCCTACAATGGTACCTCCAGGAACAAA
This sequence comes from Bombycilla garrulus, assembly GCA_013400315.1. Lineage (NCBI taxonomy): Eukaryota > Metazoa > Chordata > Aves > Passeriformes > Bombycillidae > Bombycilla > Bombycilla garrulus. Next base: position 1,134,817 of record VXBU01006143.1, read on the forward strand.
AAAATGTGGCTCAGAAAGATTTTTTTTTAAATTACTAAAGAATATTTTTTCATTTTCCATCCTCTATAGATGTCATTTTCTTCTGATGAGTGCCTCTAAATTTTGCCCTTGAGTCATTACACACACAGTGTAAGATGCTAAATCCAATAGGTTATTTTGGCCACCAGATGGAAGTTTCCCTTCAGCACTTACAAAAACATACATATGTAAATACAGATCTCATTATATATTAGGTATGAATATCTAGGTATACCTGCAAATATCTGAAATTAAATATAAAAAAAATAAAGAGCACATCAAAAAATGCTAAGGTTTATCAGAAAATGGGCAAAATATAGAGAATCAATATTAAGGTAACTGACAAACTTTTATTTGGCTTCTTTGTGCCTATGCGCCATAGCACAGTCCTTAATTACATTACTGTGTCTTATTTTTCTTCATTTTCTTCCTCATCTATAGAAAACAAGGCTTATGAAACTGGGCTATTTTTCAGTATTATATTTTAGCTCTATCCACCATGTGGTTTCATGCACTGTCCAGCTCTGCACTGCATACAAAACTATTGTTTTCTTCTCCCCTTCTTCTTGTGGGGACATCATAACAGTTGTTTATATTTTTTGCTGCATTTATACCTTCATGATACCACTATGAAGAAATGTGAAATCATTATCTCTGGTTTATGTGTGTAAAAACTGAGGCAGAGACTGATATGAACATTCTCAAATGTGTCACCTAATTTGGGATTCCCAGCTCAAAAAATTAAGTCTGATTTTTAGAGTGTTTGGCATGTTCACAATACTTTCTCTGTTCAGAACAGAGCTCATCTCGACCTCGCACATGTTCACAAGAAGTCTGCAGCTCCAACAACCAGATCTCTGACCCAAAAAAAACAGGCTTCCCATGGAAGTAACTTGCCTGTCAACAGATGAAATCTCTGGACATGAAGCCTCTGGACATCCAGTTCTGCACGATGCCCGCCTTTGACAGAGCTCTACAGACGACTGTTTTCTTCCCCCGTGTTCCTTATTCCAGGCACGAGACATCTATTCATTCCCACAACACAAGCAGCAAGGATGTCCGCCTACAGTGGCCACATTGCTCAGATACATCACCAGAGCACACCATGTCCTCTGCAACAAACCAGACATGGGTCCTGAAATGAAAAGTAATGACATCATAGAGACAGTGCTATGCAGATTAGGAACTAGGGTGATGATTAAGTTGCAGACACAGTGCATGGAATTTTGTGACATTCTTCTTTTGAGCTTTCAGCTACAGTGTAATGCATATGTCATTGTTCTTAGGCTTATTTGTATGTTTTGTCCAGTTACAAATTCCTTGGTATACTTTTGTTAGTTTCTTCTAATTTTCTGTTCCTCCATTGAACCCATGATGAAGCAAAGGCAGTTCTCAGTATGGAAAGCACCACATAAACAGTTTAGAACTGATGGAGACCAAACAACTGGCAGGAGAGTCTTCCTACAGACTCTGCTTAGCAACATGAACTTGAGCCATTCATATCACTGCAATCTATAGGTCTCCATTCCAGATGAGTTAGACCAAAAAAAGAAAATGTTACCAAAATAAGCAGAGTTTGAAAATCCAGCCTGCAAAATGTATGATTTCTTTTGACAGGACACTGTTAAGCCCTTCCGTTTTCATCTGCCTGCCTCTTTGCAGGGCTCCTCCACAAGGTGTATGCATGTATTACATGCCTAAGGTTCTTCTCATGCACTCCCTAGGGTAGACACTATCACTGAGAATCTCAAAACAGCCTCACTTAACTTCATGGCAGTGGGGTAACTGAGTGCCTAAAGCAGCTTTGAAAGTCTTGACTTGCAAGCACTATTGTTTGAAAACTGTGACAATCTGCCTTGGTGGTGATACGAATAATAATGATAAAATGCAGCATATATGCATTGGTCGTTTAATTTAGTCTTGACTGGAGACTTAGCAAGGCCATCTTCCAGCAAAATGGAATGCCTGTGAACAGTGCAAATGTCACAGAAAGAGACCTTCCTACTATTGAGGTAGGATTAAACTAGCATTACGGTCTTTTCATGTGATGTGTACTAAATCAAAAAAAAAAAAAAAGAAACAAAAAAAATGAAACAACAACAATAAAACAGCCTAACAATGTGCTTGATGAGTTTAAGACCTGCAGGAAAATATTTAATGTCATACTAAAATGAAAGGAATTGGTACGAAGCATAAATGGCAAAGCAGTGAAAAGAACTGACACAAAGCATACTGGCATGTACAGCAACACCCACACAATCAAAAGCATTCATGGAAATTAAAAAAAGAATCAAATGACTAAAGATCTAGCTATGCAAGGAAGTTGTATAGCAAAAGTAATCTCCATCCACTGCTATCCCAGAGATTTGAATGAGCTGGAATTTCAAGAATAGGGTGAATCAGTTGGCAAAAGAAAAAGAAAGATAATTAATTAGGGGTAGAAAGAGAACTCAGAAATACAATCAAATATCCCACTGAACCTTTTAAGTTCATCTGTATCTCAGTAGGCACATTTAGAGGTGCATTTGACCCCAAAACTTTGGGAGTTAGATTTTGGGTGCTTGAAAATTGATGAGATATCACAAACAAGTTTGTATTTGCCTCAGTCCCAAGCAAAAAAAAATAATAAATCTAAATCTAATCATTTCCAAATTCTGGCTAAACATCCCAGTTTGGATCCAAATCTGTACTATCACTTCCTATCACGTGACAAAGGAAGAGCATGCATCTGGATGCAATGTAATAATAAGACAGAACATAACAACCCTGCAATGGCTACCTTTACAACTTAAATGTTTTGTTTGTTGGTTTTTTTTTCATGTGATAAGCTGTGCCCTGGGGTTTTTTTGGAAATTCAGGGCATAAAATGCAGGAATGCCTAGTGAGCCCCATTGAGTTCCATGACAGCATTTGTCTCTTAGTTACAGCAAGGGTAATGTTATCAGCACCAAGCAACCCAGAAGAAAATTATCAATTGGTTACCAAGAAACCTAATGATTTCATCAATATTATTTTACCAGTTACAAAGGTCATTTGGAGAAGTAATGCCACACAAAATGTGCTTGTGAAGTGGGTGATGTGTGGGTGGCTGTTAAGGGTCAACACTTCATTTCTCATTTCTTTAATTGATACTTCTGAATGAGTATTAATTGAGCTGCAATGAGAAGAGTGTGCAGTTTGACAATGCAAGTGACAGGATGGAAGTGCCATTTGCAGAGTGTATATAACCACAGCTAACACCCTCAAAGCGTTAATTCCATTTTATGTCTTTCACATTTAATAGCAAATTTGCCATTTAATCTTTAAGACAGAAGTTACTTATTCTCAATCTACCTCTCACTTGCACTGATATAATCTCATGCCACTCAGACTGGCCTGTGGCATGAAGCACATCACACTTTCAAATCAGGTCCATTTTTTCATTAGCTCATATCCTTCCTGAGATGCCCTCCTTTACAGATGGCTGATCAGCAATCAACACTAGTTTGTTTCAATCAGAAAAGCAGCCGTAACTTCTCATTTAAAGACTGTTCCTGGAGAAGCACATTAGTTGAAGGCATAAAGCTGGCACGGGGGCAACAGTGACTCTCACAACTGATTTCTTTTAGGATTTTTTTTAAAGAGATAGACCTCTTTTTATGTGGAGACCTGTTTTTATTTTAAAAGGAAGCATAATGAAATCCATGCCTTTGCATGGGAGCTCTTCCTGTAGCATGGGCAGGTGCCAATAGACTGTAAATCTGAAGAGTGAATACAAAAGGTAGCAAAAGCCCAGGAGGAAGCCAGGGAATAGTTCCCATATGTACGTGCTGACACTTTCTCCCTCTCTGTTCCTCCTCCAGCAATTCAGTGTGTTGCCCTTTGAGCCTACTTGACTGAGGTTAAGCATTTACATTTTTTCAGAGGACAGTCAGTCCACTCAGGGAGAAACTGGCTTTCATAGCAGGAGACTTCAAAATGATTCCCTCTCTGCTTGGGCAGCTCAAAAACACACGTGCACAGAAGCAAAGGTCAGATGTCATCCAAGTGGTGTGAGAGTGCCAGCTAAACGCTTGGGATATATTTTTATATTGGCCTCAGCTCAGCCTCCAATTCTACGAGAATCTACTTGGCACCCACAATTCTCTCCAGTGCATTAACCCTGGGTGCAAGTGATAGGATTTAGCCTTCCAGCTCTGACTAGTGGGTGCAGTCACATAGCTAGATAACTTAATGATATCATTTGCACTCACAGTTAACTACACATAGAAAAGAAAGCTGGAGTTGCTGGGAAAAGACAGAAAAAGAGACAAAGGTCTTTTTAACTCTCTCCCCATCCCCCCCAACCAGATTTCTTGTATTCAGTGAGGATTTGCTTTTTAGCTTGCAGTCCTCATCGCTTCTTTCCCTGTGGTGGCCATTTGCAGTTGAGTGATCAGTCTCCTGCTCAGTCTTTTTCCTTCTGTTTGCTCAAGCTGGCAATCACAGGCTACTCACCTTTCTTTCTTTACTCCTTTCTTTCTCCTCTTTCATATTGCACACATTCCTGCTTTTATATTTGAGCTCATCCCCGTGGTAACTTTTGCCTATTCCCATCTGCCCCTGCCCTTCTGGTATTTAATCACTTGTTAACTCTGTATGGCTTTTCTTTTGTTTGTTTTTGTTCGTTTTGTTTTTTTTTTTACCCCAACTGCTGATAATTGTCAGATACTCATTTACTCAGCCAGATCATCTTTTACCCACTAATCACCATATTCCCTAGGTCTGTACCCACATCCCTTACTTTATTTTCCTTTGCCCTCTCCTAATTTCTTCTATGCAACCAAGCCTGCCTTCAGAGAAATTGAGGAGAAATCTTTCTCCCTGCACACTTGCCCCTGTTGTTTGATACAAGTATGTGTGATGTCATCCATGTGTCATCATCTCATCCATGATTGCAGAGGGATGGCGCAGGATGATTGCTTCACAGGCTTATGGAATCAGGGGCTGAAAAATTCCCTTCACTAAGTGAGGTCTGTGGATTCCAGGAATAGACGTAAAGAAACTAAATTAATAAAATTACTCAGGTCAAACCAGCATTGGCAAAAGGCACCCTGGAGAGGCAGAGCTTCTCTAACCAGTGGGTGTGGACCCACCTTGCATGCTTTCTTCAGTTTCCATGAACTCCTGCTACTTTATACTAAACCAAATGTGAGCTGAGTCCAAAGACACTCTGAAACTTAATTACTGCTCCAGTTTAGTATGAAGCCAGTGCTCAAATGGCTGAATTATACTATTTGGAAAGGACAATTGGTTATTACACTTATCAGATTGTTTGTGACAGGAATGGGTTAATTTTCCTAACCTTTTCTGTTCTTGTTCCACTCACAGGGTTGTCAAAAGGATGGATAAACGTGTTGCTATTTTCTGGTTTTGTTTCAGTGTCTATCATGAGAGTGGACCAATTTCATACCATTTGCTGCTTTCATTACTGTCTCAGGGTTGTCACAAGAATTGATAAATTTCAGACTGTTTTTCTTGTCCTCATTACAATCTTAAGGTTGTCATGAGAATGAATTGATTTTGTGCCATTTTCTGTTCTCATTACAGTCTTTGTCATGAGAATGGCTTCATTTGGGGCCATTTTTGTTCCTGTTACTTAAAATCTTTTGTCACAAGAACAGGGATTATTTGATGAAAATGAGAAGACAGCATCTCAGACACTGAGATTCAGGGATAACTTGTTCTTGTGACAGAGATCATAACGAGGACAGAAAGCAGTACAGAATGTATCCATTCTCAGGATGATATTAAAGGTTGGGATTTTATGACCCTGATTGTGCCAACTGGCTTCGCCAAGAGATTTTACCACTTTCATTGTAAAAACCACTACTTCATTCAGGCTGCTGGTAGATTTCTCCCTACTCTGCAAGGGAAGATATATTTATACAGGGGCGGTCAGAAGTATTGCACACTGGGTAGACTTTGGTATCTACAGGAACACCTATTTCAGACTCCAGATGGGACTTCAGGAACTTTTCATGGGATTCAGGTAGGAATCCATGCTACAGAGGCAGTCAGTGAGTACACTGTTGCATTTTGAAGGGTTAAAAACACAGAAGAGGTGTGTGTTTAAGTGCCTGGATGATTTTGGGTTTGCCTATGTTGCCTGCACAGCCAGCTTGATCTGAGAGCTCTGGGACTCTGAGTTCAAATGAAGGTAAACCAGTGACTGCAAGCAAGCGCTTACAACTCAGCTAAGAATGAGTTACTGCAAATGAAAGGGCAGAAGTGAGAGATCAAGGCATGTACAACATCCAGGGCCCAGAAAGCCTAGAAGTAATTATTGCATTCTCAAAGGTGATCAAAGAGAAGCAGCAGGAAATGTTAAGTAAAGCAGAAACTCATACAACACGTAAGAAGGGAGTGGGAATGAAAAAGGCATCACAGTAAGACTGGAACTATGGACAGGGAAAATGAGACGGTAGTTGTGGAGGAGGGTACAAGAAGCTCCAGCAGAGGAAAGAATGCTAAGGCATAGCTAAACACTCAAATGTTCAAATTTAGTTGGTGCAAGGCAGAGAACTGAAAGGAAGGACAAGAGAAGGAGAAAACTAAAGAAGAAAAACACTTCCCTTCATGACAGGATGGACAAGGGACTCTAAAGAAGGCATGTGTATTTACCTGCCACGTTGTTGGTAATGTTAAGCAAGTGGAAACCTACTGCTTTGAAAAATCTTGCATTAACTGCTTTTGAGCTTGCCAGCTTTTATTTTGCAGACTCTACAATTATATTCCTGGTTTTAGACTCCTGGTTCCATCAGAAATTGAATGTCCTGGTTCCATCAGAAATTGAATGGAGGATATATGTATGGTACTCCCCTTGGCACACCTCATGAAATGGATCCAGAGAAAAAGAAAAGGTGACTTGTGAGCCATTGCCATAAGGGGGATTCAAGCCGTGAACCAACCCAAAAGGAAATCATGCTAACTGGAACACATCACTGGAACTGCTTGCATAATCATCTTGCAAAGCTGTTTGAGAAATAATCAGAAAACCTATCCGAAAATAAGTGTACCTTAGCCATGAAAGACATCACCAGTAAAAGGAGAGTGAGGGGGATGGACATTCCCCACTGTCTAAGTAAAATAAAGCAAGAATGCTGCAATAAATAGACCTGACAGATGACACCTGGTATTTCCTGGGCCAATTTCTAGCAACGTTTTATTGATCTTTTACATTCTGATTTGTCCATCAGAGCCTGTGATCCTTCGCTTTGTCTGTCCCATATCTCCCCCCCTGCCCCCACTTTTACCATATGTACCTAATCTCACTGCTCTGTCTGCCATCTGCCATTGTTTGAAGTATATGGGAATATAGGTTTAATCATAAAAATGGTGGCCCTGGCTGTGTGTACCACACGAATGTTCAACTTTCAGAAGATGAAGTGACCTCCAAATGGCTTACTGCTTTTCATTAATTTCTCCGTATAATTGAACATTTTTCGGCATCTCATTTAACAAACTGTTAAGCTCCTTATTGCACAGAAGGGCTGTGTGATGCGCAGGGATTCTGAAATGCTTCCCCTCATTCACAGTTCTCCTACTAATATCCTGGGCATTATTAGTAGTTCACAAAGCCAGCACATTTTCTTTTTGATAAGTGTCCCTGTTCTGCCCTCCTTTGTCCACCTCCAAATGCCTCCTAGTACTTACAAAGGATAAAGCCGTGCTGCCTAACTAGCCTGGTGCATTGGATTGCTACCCTACTCACTCAGTTGCCTGTAAGGGGATGTACTTATATCATGAAAGATAAATCCCAGCTAGAAATACAGGTCCCTGACAACCTAATCACTGAAACCCTGTCAAGTAACCCCTAATTTTAAAGCAAGTGGTTAATTCCCAGCAAATTGATTTATGCACTGTTTGAGGTTTGGTGAGTTGTGTTGTTCATCTGTTATTACTACGAACTCAGCTCAGCCTATTCATTTAGACCACTGACACAACACAGTGTATCTCCCAAGAAAATTTCCTTTGTCAGCACATCTAGAATTTGCTAATTAAATCAACGATGACATTATTCACTTTCTGAAAAAAGCAACTTCTCTCTCCTTCCCCTCCTAATACACGTGTGTGCATAAACATGCACACATCCAAGCATGGGTTTTAGTTGGCATTTATAAATGTGCTCAGTCCAAAACTTTGAATTCTCTTTATTAACTGTTTTAGTCAGCTCTAGATCATCTGGTCATCTCAGTAGACATGAACTGCCAATATGCATGTGAATGAGGCAACTGCGGGAGCGGTATGGTGCTCATAAGCAATCATGAGTCTCGCTTTTTCAGAGCACACCCCAAAGTGGGAATTTCAATCAAATGGTAGGGTTGGCCAGCAAGTTCATTTCTCATCTGTGTTATTGCAGCTCAAGTGAATTCAAAACACCACAAAAGACAGGTCATACCCCAAATCCTGTAATTATGGGTCCATAATACCTCTGCAACTCTGTACTATTTAGAGTGTAGACAATAGAAGAACATAGAAATTGACCTTTTTTGAGCATCCAGTAAATTTTTTCAAAGACTTGGGAGGTTAAAAACTCTGAATAAGTGGCCAAAATAAATCTATCTATGCCCAGACTCCTGCTTCCCTCAGTATTAGTGCCATGGAAGGTAGCCTTTATCTGCACATAGATATGCCTCAGCAAAGGCCCTTGGTTGTGCTTGGGATACTGTTTGCCTTGCAGCTTAATTTGATAGTACCTTCCCCTGGGGGCATGGTATGGCTTTTACCTCCATGATGAATCCCATGTTGCCTCAGCTGCTCTACAGACCACTGGCTCATTACAGGCAGGATGTCTGCAATGCAGCTGAGGAGAGAAATATCTGTGGCACTCTATCTCCAGCTCAAAAAAAGTATTATTGATTCTTGTCACTTCCCCTCTGTGGGTAGGTGCCTTATCCCCCATTGCCAGATCAGGACATGTCTGTTATTACAAGGACATAAACAAGAAGATGACAAGGAAATGGGGAGCCATTTACAGACCAAATGGCTCTATCACTCTGGTCCATACATAAACCACAGTGTGGCCACTCACCAACATTACCCTCAGACTCTAATTGCAGGATAGCAGCTGGCTTTTTATTCTTCTGAAGACTGAATTAAAACCAAGTTTCAATTTTCAAGATAAACTGACCACCCATCAAGCTCTGAAAAATAAAACTATAAAGAAATAGTACACACCATGCCTTAACTTTCCTTTTCAAGGACAGGGGTGTCCAGGAGTATGCAGAGGTGTGCCCTGCATACAGTTCCTCCATATACCTACTGTCATCTGGCTGGCAAAGACTTTCCAATATCACTATTTATGACTGACCCATTTGTGTTACTACTGAGACATAAGTGGTGCATGGTACCACCCCTTCCAAGCAGGTCTTGAGGTAACACCTCCTTAATCAAATCCAAAGTATCCTCAATTTTTTTCATTACATTTAATTCTGTTTATTGAAGCCATTTAATACCCTTGTTTAGTCAAATACAGTCTTGATGTATGCTCTTGGCCCGCTGTGGAAAGGTTACAGCATTTCATGCTTTCATTCTTCATATCTGAAGCAGCCGTGCAGTTTTTCCACCAACTCATTGCTTGCTAATGAACTTTTTTTTTTTAAGCAGCCTGTCATTTTGTTTAATGTTGCAAAATAAGGCAGTCTTTAAGTGGGATCTGATTTTGCTAAGAGATGTCTAAACTTAAGTGAGATAATGGATGTAACAAAATACCACCAAATATGACAGCTTTGTTCTGCCAATGTAATTTGCTGATTCTGGAAACCAAACGCAGAACAGTCTGTGCCAGTCTTAGAAAAGAGGTTTGTTTGACAGATATAAACCTGCTTAAATATCAGCATACACTACATTAAATAGCAGACTTCTGCATTCATTTGTGGGTTTTAGTCACTTGTCATAACACAGGGTTTTTATTTTATTTAAAATGTCTTGTTGCTCCTATCACTCTGGTACCCAAACGCAGTTGGCTGCTTCCCCCTGCCCCCCACACCTAAAGCTGGAAGGGGATGTTTCTTGACAGAGACACCAAACTCCCCTAATTATAATAAGGTTAAAAACCATACTTACCTCTTCATTCATTTCATAAGAATAAAGGTTTCTGTCTGCTGTGCTGAGGAAGAACTTTGGGTTGGACTTGGTCGTGTTCTTTCTGCAGGTAAAGAAAAAATTTATGTGTTCCGAAGGGAAGTCTAGGAACACAAACTTTCAGAAACTGCTGATTTTTTCTTGTTGACTATGTGCCATTTAGAGATGTCCCTAGAACCATGAAACAGAGGCATCAGTATTTCCTGGCAGTCAGACTCTCAGTGGTCTGTAACAGTATCTGTGTGTAGTTCAGATTCAGAGTTGTAAAGTATGTGACCAAAAGTTACTTGATTTACCAAGCTTCTGCATTCACTTGGATCTTTTAAATATCCTCCAACACAGACACATACACAGACATATCAGGCTATCTTCTGTTTACTTGCTATTGACACTTCCACATTTATCAAGCTTATTTCACCTTACCTTAGTCCTTCTGTCCACAGGCTGCTTCCACAGTCTCTTCCTCCTCTCTGCAGTTCTCCCATATTGCTTTTTACACTCTTCATTTTTCTTATTTAAAGTTTTAACGTGTTTGGACCTTGGTTTTTAACAGCAACGTATTTCTTCTCTTAAACATTGGTCAGGGCCTTGTGACTTTCCAGGTGCTGATTCTGATGCTCTCATGTAAAATTAATTGTAATTATCACATACTACATGTTGCCAGTATTTCCAAAATAAATTCTGTCCAGGAATGTGATGCTGGCAACCCTTTCTTCTGCAAAGGAGGTGTTTTCTAAATGATCACTCATGTTATAACTCTCCAGCTCTCGGACCTTATGCTGGTTTGCTTTCAGACGCCTTGGATCTGAACATTAAATGATGATTTTTTTAGTTCAACAAAAATTAATGATGCTATGACATTTCATCTCACTGAAGGATATGCATCTAAATGTGCTGTCCTGATCCCACTGAAAAGAAAAAGATTTTTCCTAGAGACCTGAATTCCACTTTAATTCTATTCTTACTTATATGGATTAAGCTCAGGAAAATCATAGGTTTTTAATTTGTTTGAATCAACCAACTTACAGTTCTGTAATTTTAATAGCAAACGAAGCTATTTTTAAGCTAAATGAGTGATTTGTGGGGGGAAACTATATAATAATTAAAAAGGAAATAAAAAAGTAAATCTACTCCACAATTTAGAGTTGCATCCCTCAGTCCAGAAATGTCTTTCATATTCTGGTATACAGCAGGTATTTCTGATGGTGTTACCATATTTTGTAAGTATTTGATATTTTAAGTTTAAATGAATAAAGCAATTAATCCAAGATCTCTTCAGAGAACAAAGTCAGTACCAGTCTTCTCTTTCCCTATCTCACTAAGACTTATGTAGTGTAGAGTTAGTGGCTTATTCATGCCTCTTCTTTCAGTCACATAGCAGAAGGAATCAGGAGACCCTGCCTTGGCTGCTGAAGTCATATAATTGTCCTTTGTCTCACTATGGAACTGAGAAGTCCCTGAATACAGACCCATTATTCTGGCCATGGTGTAGTCTCTGGAGACTCTGTTATTCTTCCCAAATGGGTAAGACATGTGAGGTTTACTAATTTTCTTCATGAACCTGACAGTGTCAAACACACTGCAACCAGCAGAGCTCTGCCTGTGCAAGAGCATGGGGGACACGGTGCAGTTTGGACAGGTATGGCACCGAGGAAGGAGGCCCTGGAGGAAGACACGTTTCTGTCCCAGAGAAGCACTGGTGAAACACAACGAAGGTCCCCCACCCTCATCTACAAGCATGCATTAGGCAGGATGAAGGGTGCTGGGTGGAGACCGAGGGCTGGCCTTTAAAGAATAGACCTTAAAAATCTGTGAGGTTTTCACACCACAAGAACTAAACTGTAGGAACGAGTGGGATCAGAAAACTAAGTGCTTTAATCACTATGTCCTCTAACAAGAACAGCTATTCAGGTTAGATATTGACAGCATGCCTATATTTATAGCCACTGCTAAATGACCTAAGATGGATAATTTTCTTCGATAAAGACTTTATTTCTTGTCATTTTACATATTTTAGTGAAATTTCAAATTGCTGATAATCTAGCAATGGGATTCTGTAATTAATTTTAAAGCAGTAAACCTCTCTCTCATTCCACTTACAAATTTCCTGTGCCTCAAAGACTTAGGATAGAACATCTTTATTACTATTTAGGTCAGAAGCATGAGCAAAGCATATTTTTTGTGAAGTCTCAGGTCCTTCTGAAAAGACTTCCTGGAAGTTTTGACATTCATCATTTTAGGAATGGCCAAGGTGGGGAAGAAAATTCTGACTTGACACAGCAAAGAAGATGCCTGAAGGTCAATTTATTTTTGTCCTGGAAGGAGCCTGTAGGAACCATGCAAATTCAGTGGAGCTGGCATATTTTCCTCAAGATGGATGGACTGACAAATCCTGGAAAATTTAGGTTCATATTTAATTTGAACAGTAATAATGAAAGACAAGATCTTCTGTTTAACCCTTCATGCCTTCTGCACCCACAAACCATATACTTGTAAAAAAATAAAGTTGATTCCATGTGTAAAACTCTAAGGAATAGTTCCCACTGAGGTAGATGAATCTGGCAGAAGGAGAGATAGGGGGGAAGCTTCGCGTTATTTTTCCACTGGCCACTACTTTTTACTGTTGAAACAGCAAACTCTAAGCATTAGGTAACCTCTGCTGATTAGTGACTCAAAAGCAAGTTCCACAGACAGATATAAAGGTGATTAGTGAGATCTTTGTCTTTATTTTCCAAAGGGTCCCAGAAGCCTAGCAACATTGCTGGTCTCTGACACACATGGAAATTTGCTACTCAGAATCCTATGGGGAAGAAAATGCACTTTATTACTAAAACTATTCAGAATAATCCATCTCTTTTGAAGGCCAAAACTGAGAGAAGCTATTTAAAGTGAATTTAATGCGACTTCCACTGTAGAGGATGGGAAGCCAAAAGGAGAAGTTAAAAAAAAAAATCAATGCATGCCAGGAGTCAGAGAACCACCCACTCATCCAGGCAAGCCAGAGAAGAGTGCAGGAGACACAGCTGCCAGATAAAATACATTACAAACAGAATGAGTTCCAAAATATTGATGATCCCAGCCATCAGCAGAAACAGGAGAACCAAGAGAATTTAACTACATCTGCAGAGTCTAAACCTGAATTAAAAATGAGGGCTGACTGCTCAGGTCAAATAAGCCTCATCACCAGGAATCCAAGCAAAATAGAGGCTTCATTCCTGTATTTTTATTCACACCAAATTGTTCATACTATACAAATTGCCCCATTGACTTCAGCAAGGCTACATGACTCAGAGTGCCTTATTCAAAACTGAGGCGCTAGATTTGCGTTGTAAGTGTGGTAGTTTTCTTTCAGTCTCTTAGAACACAGAGCTGGAAAGATGCTGGATGGCACAGACAAGGCCAAATAATTGGTAAACATGGGCATCAAGATGAGAGCTCATGACCAGTCCAAAACCAAACCCCTCTGCCCACATTCCAGGGGGAAGGACTATCTTCTGGATTCCCTCTCACCGTAGAGCAGTTTGAGATGCACCACTGGACACACTCTAGGCAGGACGCCTCACTTCTCACCACCTGCAAAAGCAGAGATTTCTGCTGACATGATGCTCCTGGTGATCTGGCAGAGCTGTGTTGCTGCCATACAAAGAGGAAAGCCCAGACCTGAAATTGCATCTTCTAGCTCTTGGCTGACCAATAGCCTTGAAGGGGACCTTGATCCAGCACAGATGCATAAAACTGTAGTAGCTGCAGACCCACCAGACAGAGGGTTTAGCAAGGACAACCATCATCAGAAAACCTGTTGGAGCTCCAGATCTCCTGGGTATCATACAGTAAACTGCCTGCACACTGAGGTATAGAGTCACAGAATCATAAACTTTGGAAGGTACCTTCAAGATCATCTTGTCTAACCATCAACCCAGCACCACCATTATCACCCTTATACCATATCCCTAAGTGCCACAGCTAGACATCTCTTAGCACTTCCAGAGATGGTGACTCCATCACATCTCTGATCAAATTATTCCAAGGCCTGACTGCTTTTTCAATGAATTTTTTTTTCTAATATCTAATCTGAACATTACCTGTAGAGCGGATATGAAGATAATAGGCTGTCATAACTCTTGCCCTATGTGCATCACCAGGTCAGCAAGGCTACTTCTTCCAGACTGGACCTCATTAAGTTTTACACAAGACTTTCCTCACTCTCATCATGGGTGCAGGTCTTTGGGTCCTGCTTTGGAAAAGCATGTATTGACCAAAACTTACACCAATAAGGGTGCTCTCATGTCTGAAGTCAGCTTCAAACTAACTGGTATGAGGTAAAAAAAGCATTGGTGCTGTAGGAGGGCTATTTGTTCATCCTTCAAGGCAGGTAGGCCAACAATCTATTACTTGGCTGCACAAGGGTCTAAAACTTGACTGAAGTAGTGAATGTTGTTTATCACTATCAGAGGGAGTTTGATGCACTAAGATTGAAGGATGGTACCAGTACTTTTGAAGCTTATAGAAAAGATAACCTCTCTTAATTAAGATGCCATGTGTAATTAATTATTGTACAATACATAGCTATATAAGCTGTTAGTCTTCAAACCATGTCTTAGTCTTCATTTTAGCTTTCTTCTCTCCAAACCTTCAGAGAGATGTTTGTGGCTACAGACCCATTTGCAGATACAAGGTTTTCGGTGTTAGCTTTTCAGTTCAGCATTTCCAGTGTGACTCCCAGAGATGATGGGAGTGCTCTCCTCACCCAGCACAGGGTATTCCAACTCCAGCACTAGGAGGTAGAGAAGTGAGTTTGCATCTGCTCTGAAGGCAGCTCGGGGATTAAGGGAGTTAATATTTCACCCATACTTGGAGAGCAGAATGAGGGCAATTGGAACATTTCAGCTGGGTGTTGCATATAGGTACTTCATGGGTTTGGCATACTCAGAAAAATTAACAGAATAAACTTTGGCCATTGGTGCCTCTTATGCTTCAATATGGTAGAGTATTGTCTATGGTTTTTTTTCTCCTAGAAAACTTTTACAGATATTGGAAAATGGTGGTTTGGTAATGCTGGGCTCCCAAAGGGTTGTCAGAGACCTTCTAGTCCTCTTAACCTAATTTTTGCATTACACTTGCCACTTTGACCCTGACACAGAGCAGGAATGTATGATCAAGGTTACTTTGCCATAGTGCAAACACTGTAGTTTGTCACAAACATAACATAGGGTGACCCCTGAGAAAGTAGGGCTGCAATTCAAAGACTGTCCTTTTTGTCCTAGTTAATGAAGAATAAAATGTATTAGTCTGTAATAGAGAGAGTTTTTGGTAACCTTCCTGCAGGAGACGCCCAGAGTGAAAGTCCTTTAGCAGTTCAGTAAAAAAGGTTTATAAACATGTTTACTTTAAGCCTATGTACACAATAGGGAAAACCATATAATAGATGTGGATTATTCAGAAAAATGGGTTTTTTTGAAAACTTGATAAAAAGGTTTTGGTCCCGTGGCAGAAAGCTTAGTTACAAAAGAAAAGGAAAAGAGACTGCTCACCACTTACAGCCTCTTATCTCACAGATGTTATCAAGGTTTCAGTTCAGCCTTACCAGCAGGGAAAGCAGGAAAGAAGAACTTCACAGGCACAATTACTCCCTGCAACTTTCCCCCATTGAGCCTGAAAGTGTGTCTCATTCAGGAGAGTCCCAAACAGTTTAGTTCAACACTGGTAAAAATATTATCGCCATTAACAACATGGACAACTTTCCAGCTAGAGAGGAATTTCAGTTGGCAAGGACCTGCACCATGCAGCACACACAGATGTCCCTGCAAAGGAGGCAGAGTATTTCCCTCACCTTTGCTCTCTTGCAGTGGTGCCTGGTTCTCCCAGGGAGCCCAGCACTCGGCTCCTCAGCAGTCCTGACTCCAAACTCTGCCTGCCCTGGCCCTTGGAGCCTGCCTTGAATGGAAGATGAGCTATTCCTACAGCTGACTGCAATCTTCATTGAATAAATGAGGCAGATATCCTTTTTAATGAATGAAACACATTCCCTTTTATTATGGTGGCTCAGACAAAAAAAAAAAAAAAGTGGGGGCGGAGAGAGTTCTAATAATTCAGGTATGATTAAAAAGAGGATATTTACTGGCTTGTAGGCCTTGGGGAGAAAAAAAACAACACAGCAGCATAGTTTCTATATACATCCCTAGGGAAAAGTTCAAGAAATAAGAAAATGCATATAACCATTGTTCATGTGCATTATGCAAGCTTTAAAAAAAATAGATAGGGCTGAGTTTCAGAGTATCAGGAAAAGTATTTGGGCTGCATTTAAGTGAGAAGGATTAGCTTGCATGATGTTGATTTATAAATGGCAACAACCAATCCCTTATATTCTCTCCTGCAGCCATCTCTCCTGCACAGTAATTCCCAATGTTCCCTTTTGAAAGCCCTTGATACTCAGTTAGCCCCGAGGTATAATGTTTGATAATATAACTACTGCTTCTGTCACTGCGTTTTGTACAAACGCATTATATGTGGCCCAGAATGGTAAAGATTTATGTATGGGTATGGAAAATAAAAATCAGCATTGATTAAAAGCCCCAGATAGACCATCCAATCCCGCCCAGAGAACATCAGTTATTTTGCATTTTGACGTGGCGATTGATAACTCATAAATGCAAGCAGGAATGACAAATGCGGATGGAAACTGGCTTTGACAAAAACGATAACAGTATCAGTCTCGAGGGGCGATGGAGGTATAAGCAGGAGCTGTTTAAAATATTTAATCATTTTATGAAGGCTGCAAGATGTTGTTTGACCCTGAAGGAGTGTGAATGTCACATGGATCAGAAATTGCCAAGTCTTTGAAGTGAAATAAAAAAAATGGTGTTATTATAGATCCTTCTTGACATCCTATCATTTTTGTATAGGATTAAAAATATGTATACAAAGCTCTAGATAAAGGACTCTGGCAAAAGATGTCTTGGTTGAAGGGAAAAAAAAAAGTAAAGACATACTGTTGTGAATTTTTACTTCAAAATCCCAAAGCATCTCTTTTATATTCTTCTGGAATGGCATGAATAGAACCAGCAGCCCCCTAGTAAAAAGACTCCTTTGGTTTTTAACTACAGGGTAAATTACGCTTTACTTTTGTTACCTTGGGTCTGACTTTTGGTCTTCAAAAGAATTTTTTTTTTTTCCCCCTTTTACTTAACTGAGCGACGGGTGTTGTGTGTGAATGTATATAAGTATATCCATATGACCCCTAGCTGTAACACTACATTAAACATATTTATTTTATTATATACATGCACAAAGGTATGCAGTGTGCAAGGTGTGGGGGTTTTTTATGGGAGAGAGAGGAACTGGCAACTCAACAGTGAATTGATACCCTTAATTCTTATCTACATTTGTGTTTTCAAATTTTCCAGGTCTTCCAGAAGACCTGGAACCTAACCAGTCAAGAAAAAGTACCAAAGCCACAAGTAAATTCTGAGTGAATATTCCCATATGAATGAGGATTAGTTTATGTTTCACTGTGGTATATCAGCAGATGAAATATTACACTGTATATTTCCTTTCTATCTCGTGTATTTCTTCCCTCCCTCCCTCTTCCTTACCCTCATCTCTCCCTTTCCCTTTTTCTCCCTGCTTTATTTTATTATTTGAATTTTGTTTAGTCAAGGGCATATGGATGTTTAGAAGGACATTTATTTCAAGGAAGGGATTTCTGAAAACCGTGGTTCTTTTAGGGTCTGGTTTTGTCTTGTCCTTGAAATATGCTTTTTCTTTTCTTTCCAGTTTGGCCTGTTCCATATATTTCTTCAGGGCAATTAATCATTTAGACTCGACATATAATTTGTTTATTCAGTAGTTATATATATGCAACCTTTCTTTTTTTCCCTCCCATTAAAGATTTTGCTTTCCGATCACAGACATTTTCATCAAACCTCTGTTTTATGCCTTTACCTAATATTCTCTGCTAGAAGCATGCAAAGATCTCGCTTGCTTTGTATTAAGTTCCCTTTGCCCTGCCCAAACCACTAGGAAATTACACATATTCAACTTCACAACAGACCCCTCATGGTACAGTGCGGTCACAGCTCTTTGTGTATCCTGCACGAGCTGATCCTTTTATTTGCTTAGGATAGCACAGCTGCTTTGTTCCTTGCCGTAGAAGGGATTCTGCCTATTCTCATTTACATGTCCCATTGATTTCAGCTAAGTACATACAGTACATGGTATTGCAGCAAAGACCATTGGAAATATCTCAGTTATTGCAGCATGCTGCACACTCTGCAGCAAATCTGCACCACAATAAACCTCTTCCTGCAGCATCCAGAGATCCTCAAATAGCAGCAGGAGGGAAATGCCTGATGGTGTCCTGAGTGATACGTTACATTTGACTGTCGCTTCTGGTCTGCCTGCTGGAGCTGTTCCATCCCAGTTATTTATTAAAGAAATTTCAGGGTCATTTGGGCTTGTTTTTTTTTTTTCCCTCCCATTCTTATGAATTCCAGACCTTTTCCTTCTCCATTCACAAATGAGCTCCCCTCTGAAGTCTGAATAACAAGCTGAACTTCGTGATCTTAGCATAGATCCTTACAACACACAGCTTTTTGAATACTTCTGCAGGAATATTTCATGCTGACGGACAATGCCAGAAAGGACATATGCTTTTGTTGCCCTTTTACTCGTGCACCTTCCCTCAGTATGTCCCAGTCACGTCCAGGACTGTTGATTTTAATTTGCCATGTCTCCTGGAAACAACAGGAGAGTTTTCCTTTCAGGAGGGACTGAATTTGTCCCATTTGCCTCTATTTTAAGCTAATAAAATTCCTCCCTGCCTTTTCCTTTTTCTTTTTTTTTTTTCCCTTTTTCTCCCTGTCAGTGCAAGAGGGTCTGTCTCTCTAATGACACAGGTGGATGTGGTACTTGCCAAGGGGAGCAAAGTATTAGGAGCAGAAAAATATCTACTGACATTTCACCACGTGAGTGGCTTTGGGATGGCACAGGGAACACTCTCTCTGGCAGCAAAATCCTCAGGCCAGGTCCTTGCTGTAGTCAGGGTACTTTCTATTGGGGCCAGTACACAGCAGGGCTGTGACTGACACCTCAATGTCACCTCCAGCTTTGAGCCCATTTGCAGTTGAAGATGCCAGCAACGGTGGATCACCTTCCCTCTCAGAGGAGAGAGCAAAGCCCGGCTTGTCCAACCAGCAAATTCAGATAAATTCAGCTCAACTAAATTATTTGTAGCTCATATTCCTGTTTAGACGAGTGTACTTTAAAATACAAGTGAAAGCCAACAAAGGAGAAACATTTTGTACAGCTATAGTAGCGTCCAGCTTAGACATCTAACTATTTTTAATTGGAACCATAAGTTGTCCACCCATCACAATAAATGCTGGTCAGAAAGTAGCAGCAGATTTTATAAGCTGGGACCATTAAATGGACCTTGCATGCATTTAACCAGCTCTGTACCCACCTGAAATTAGAAGTTTTTGTACCTACCACATGAAAGCTGACCTTTCTACAGTCATCCCACCTTGCTGCCTGCCTTCTCCCAGAGACTGTCATTCTCCATTTTCACACCAGAATGGGATGGCACTTTGGCTTGCCAGTTTTATTTGCCTGAAAAGGCAAATATAGGTAAACCATGACAGTCATGAATTTATGAAGAATTTGTGGATAAATGTGTGTTCATCAGCATTTTTTTTTTTTAACAAAGAGATAATTTGTTAAAATTTTTACCATGGTATTCTTGAATCTTAACAGCTAAGGAATGACAGGTTTTCCTGGAGGGTACCTTTTATTTCAGAGTAGATGAAATCTTAAACAGAGAATGAGTAAAGATAGTGAAATGTTTTGTTTAGGACAGTGCAAGATTTTCGTATCTGTGCAGAATGAAAAACCAAGAGAATTTAGGGTAGACCAAGCTGCCCTGCTTTTGTAACTTTTCCATAACCTGTTAGCAGCATGTAGTCGTCATTTTCCTTGCAGTTCTCCCCAAATCTCTGACTTCTTTTCCCCTGGAGATTTCTTTCATGCAACTCTTTAAACCTGCTTGTTTGCTCCTTGGACTATTCCTCCCTCAACTCATCCCATGGGACGCTTAGTTTGGAAACCTCTTCAGTGTAAATCCAGCCCGCAGAAAACACTCCCATTTGGGAAGACTGGAGGAATGCCTCAGGAGCTTGGTGCAATGGTTGGGTCTTATGTTTTTTTATTAAAAAATTAGATTCTTGTGCCAGACAATCTGCCACCTTCTGTGTTATGCGCAGATCTGCTGAGGCTGCATCATATAAACCAAACAGAGTTTGGTCAGCGTATTTAAATTCACCCTTGTTTCTTTGACTATCATTTGTTTATCAGGAAAAGACTGGTCTAGACCTTAATCAAAATGAGGAAAATGAAATTCCTACTAATTAGGGAGTTCTCAGCACTTGCTACATCTTTTCAAAGATGAAGAGGTTAATCATTTGCAGTCAGACAGTAAGAAATGAACCACTTGTCTCTTCCTTCATCCTCTATGCAGTTCCTCCATTTCAACAACCTAGTTACTAAATCTGAGACAATGTGTAATTATACAGAAGGAAATCTCTCTGGGGTATAGCTGAAGTTGCTTAAATTGTGCTGATTTACAAAGATGAAGGATTTTTTTTCCCCCAACTAGAAAAAAAATTACCTTTTTTTCATAATGGCAAACAACCTCCTGCAAAGTCAACTCCTTTTCTGAAAGTCATTGCTAGTTTTATAATTTCTGAGTCATTAGATAACAGATAGAACTCCACACTTAGTGGTTTCAAATGTTTATGGTCTGCAATTCATTCTTAATGAGCTCTCTCCATGTCTTTATTCTTCTTCACACCCTCCTGCTGGGAAATGTCTTACTCTGCCTTGGCTTTTGTTAATGATTCCACAATCATTTCAGAGCCATTTCTTCTGCCTTATGTAATTCTGACACTGCATAAGAGCCTGGCTCTGCAGCCTCACAGTTGGAAATGTAACCTTTAATGTATTAATTTCTCTTGCTCAAAACAATTTAACCTCTGTCTTGGTTTTGTGATTGCTAAGTGTTCCAATTAAATGCCTCTTTCATTTTTTGTCCTGGAGGGCTTGATCTTACCAGTATTATGTTTAACATACCCTACCTAGCAAATGATGAGCACTCCAGGGTCCTCTCAAGTGTTCTTTATCAATCCGTTATCTATCTCACGAGTGTCTGTCACATTTTCAAAACAACAACAACAGAAGAGATTAATTAAACTACTTTTAAACACTAAATAACAAAAACCACTACAAGTGGAAACAAATAATTACATAGCAGGAGAAGGAGAACTCCAGGAGGAATAAATGCACTCCCCCTCAGCCCCCTGATCAATAATAACCCCTGAATGCTATTTAAATGCTGAATCTTCCACATCAGGATGCAGCCGGGATCAGGAGTTGTAAGAATGTGAAAATTAATCACAGTAACAAAAAGTCTCTCTGTGCTTGTCTTTTTTTATTTCACCACCTGGCACTTAACAAAAAAACATGCCCAGCAAGTTTTGAGAGGTTTTGAACCAGCATCCAGCAGGAAAACATGATTTTGAACAGAGAGAGGGAGTGGGAGCAGGGGGAAGGTGGAAGGATTGGAAAAATATCCTCAGATGGGTTACTACCCCTAGCACTATTGTTAGTAAATGGTATCATAACAAGTTGGATGTTAGGTGCTTCAGTGGGGAAATTCCATGTTTTTTATTTCCTCCTAATTTCTATTTGCCCTAAGTCAAACTTATTTTGGCCATCAGGTTTATTATGTCAGCTATTAAGACTTCTGTGTAAAGTAATTGAAAGAGCAACAGAATAAGACTTCAGCTGAGCCCATGCCTGTTTATTCCCAACTATTAAAGCAGTGCCCGCGTGTATCTGGACTCAAAACGCTGTGCAAGTGACCCAGGAGCAGAGGTAACAGGACAGCAGGCTGGCTGGTGTCACACATGCTGGGGGCCAGCTCAGGCTGCCCACTGATGGGGGGTATCTAGTGCCATCACAGCTGCTTGTGCCCAAATTCAGGGCAGCAGCAAGCACCTGAGGTGACCAGGCCCCTCCGTGGGCAGGCAAAGAAGGAACAGCAAGACTTCAGCCAGGCATCTGAGGCAGAGGGGAAATGGCTCATGGGCCCCAGCGCTGTGTGCTGATGCTTGCAGCCGTAATTCCAAGTACTTCCCAGACAAATGAAATTGTTATGGTGTGCATGCTTCACAGGCGTTATCTGAAAGCAGGAAAGGATACAAGTCATAAGGAATTATTTCAAGGCCAATGCCACTCGCTCAGTCATGGTTTCTTTTCCAGCCATCCATCCCCAGGGGCAGTTCAGTGGCAGCCCAGGGAGAACCACACCACAAGTGCAGCCTGTCCTCCTTGCTCTTTCATAAGCACTTTCTGGACTCTAGGCACCGGAGAAATAACTTTGGCATATTCCTCGACATTAGCGCTGAAAATGTCCCTCTCTCCCTGTACCCACCCTCCCACACATGCAGCTGGTCTGGGCTGAGAGTGGTTGGTGATTTCTAATCCCACCTCTCACTTGCAAACTTGAAAAGCTTTAACTCTGCACTTTTCACAGGTTGCAGGGTAGGGTGTTGGTCTGAGATCTCGATAGACCTTCAGGAGGAGCATGAGAATGTCAGACAAGGCCTTGCACTTGACTGAATATGCACACACCTCTTCATCTCTGTCTCCCTCCTGCAATCTTCTAGCTGTGTTCATAAGTACTGTCTTCCCTACTAGGGGAGTTGATAATTTTTCCTTTAGCTTTTGTTTCCAGCTTTCTGCTCTTTTAGTGAGACCTGCCAAGAGCAAGCTCATCTCTGAGGGATAAAATCTCATTCTGCAAAACACTGCAGCTTCCAAAGTCCTTAAAGGGGTGCTTCAAGTATTTACCACCAGCATGAGGTTGAGCACCACTTGTCCTAAATTCCCTTAGTTTTTGGGGTGCTTCCACCAAGATGATACTGCAGTAAGTTTTCCCACAATGCTTCTAAATTTCTTGGAGTGCTTGTCAGGCATGATGCTGATTGCCCATGGCTCTATCATTGTGTGGTAGCTGTGCTCTCAGACACAGACACGCAAAGAGCATAATTTAGTTGCCTGATGAAAGTAGCTTGTGCAGTTAGAGATTTCCTAAGTATCTACATGAAACTGGGAGATATGAGAAGGGACCTGTGGGAGACCCAGCCAACAGCAGACCTGGCAGCTCTGGGACCTGAAGGATGCCCAGGGTGTCTCAGACAGTCCTAGATACCTTAGTTTGGATAAATGAGCTGTGCCTAAGGTATGCAAAGCTCCTTAAATGGATGATGAAACTTTTCATGTGCAGGGCAGCCATTATCTGTAGTGTCACAACCGGGCAGGAACAAAGGAAGGCACCGCTGCAAGCTGGCAGGATGGCATTGCTCCCTAGAAGTTAGTATTTACAAGAGGTTGCCAGATGGGTGTGCAGATCTTCCTCATCACCAGACTAATCAAGAGTCAAAAGAAGCAGGTCAATGTTTGCAATGTTTAGCTCTCCTCTGTTGCTTTATGTCCACATTTCCACATAGTGAGGAGACCTTTTCAGCAGTAATGAGATCTCAGCATCCTTTTCAATTACATTGTGGCCATGGAAAGCTCTTGAATAAATGCATTTTTATTTTCAGACTTGCAGTTTTTACCTGTATTTATCACAACAGCTTCTGCAATCATAGCCATGAGGTTTGCTTTTAGCAATTATCTGCTACAACAGCATCTCACTTACTTGCCTCTTGTTTAAAAAGCAAAACCCTGTCTGCTCACAGACCATAGCACTTCAGGAAGAGATTGGTAATTTGCAGACTGACGTTTTACATTCATGGATGATACACATTGGCAAGCTTAACCTATAGTGAGCAATCTTTGGTAAAACTGAAATTACAAATGTTGCCCCCCTTCAAAAACAACATGTGGTTCACTGACAAAAGCACATTTAAGCGTGTTGGAAATCTTCTGTGAAGAAGTGTGATGTCTAGGGAGACTTTTATGGGATTCTTCAGATGACGTGCCCTTCACTGTGGAGCTTCTTGCTAAGTCCTGTATCCCTAATCCCTACATGCTTTGGCCTGCTGACCCCCTGCTCCTAACTGGAATGTCTGAATACAAGATAAATAAAAATAAAATAGAATTGAAAAAGAAAAAGAAAAATCACACATCTGCTTCAGGTAAAAGTCACATATTAAGAGTTACACTGAAACAACTATTTGCCAATGATGTGGAAATCAATGCTTGTTTAAAATATATTGATAATAATAATTTAAACTCTTCTTTACTATCATTTGAACTATTACCTTTTTTCTGCCTGTAATGTTGTATACTATGAGAAGTAAATTAAGTGAACACTCAAGGCGTCCTCTAACTTTAGATAGGTTTTATGATTCTGTGCGAATATACCAGCTATATTTCATTTCTCTTGAGGATTTGACTCTTGAGAAAATGGTTAAAAATTTTCCAACATAATTGGGCTTTCACTGGAAAATTAGGTGTTCATTTAAATAATTTATTTCACATAAAGTGTCTTTTTTATGTAGAAATTTTCAGCTTTACATTGTAAAGGAAAGAACTTCAAACCTGAGAACTTCAATTTCTAACACAAACTAAAATAATTTGGTTTAACAATAGGACATCTTTGAAAAAAGCCTGTTCATTTTCAATTTTAAATGCAAGAAAAACAAATCATATATGGGCAAAATGCTATTTTCTAACAGTTCTAGAGTTGACCTCTCCATTGAAGTTAATGGACCAGATCACAAGGTATTTATTTAGTATTCTCTTGGGAATTTCTCCAGTTTTACACATGCAAATGCCAAATATCCGAATATTAAGTGTATGAACCTCTGAACATTACTTTCTGGAAATAGTAGTTGCTCAGCATTTATCAGTCTGTGTAACAAACTTCTTCACCCATGGCTGACTATCATCAGATGATGAATGCTCATGCAGTTTTTCTGAAGCTGTGGGATGGAATAATACTGCAAGGCAGGTTTTTTTTACTGTGAAATAGTCTTCTCACAGAACTGTGCTAAAGCTGAGCTACTCATTCTATATACAAGAGAACGGAACAGGCGATATTTCTGCTTTTGCTGATCCAGCAAGAAAGACAAGCAAAATGGCTCTCCTGGGTTAGAATCTGTCCAAAAGCAGCAGGGAATGCAAGGATAGGTCTCCTGTGCTTTGAGAAAGGAAGTTTCTGCTGGAGCTTGTATGCAGCAGCCAAAGTTAATTAAGAGTCCAAAATCAACTTAGAAAATTAATAGCATGATTTTTTAAAGCTTAGCTCTGCAGAAAAAAAAAACCTCTGATATATCTGCAAGATTTTGTACCACCAAATATACATGAATGCAAGACAAGAAATTATGACTTTGATAAAATTGTCACTGCCCAGCAGTTACCAAGATTGTGTTAGATACCTTTCACAGTGGATCAATGTGCTCAGATAGCACCAACAACAGGAGCTGCAGCCCAGAAACCCAGAGATGTGCATGCAAATGCAACACAAAAGAAAATTCTGTGGAAATTCAGATGCTTTTCTCTGCTAGTTGTATATTCTTAGATTACCTTTTCAAATGCTCACATGCCAAAAATGAAAACAACTGCCCAGCAGCTGAAGAGCCTTGGCAGAAGAGTGCTCTGTATAAGAGATGAGAACTTTGTGATTGTCACCTATAGATTAATTACTGTCAACAGGCGTCGTAAAGCCAACCTGTTCCCATGCAGTGTGAGTGGAACCGTGGACCTCAGTCATTTGCCACCCTGCTGTTCACTCCAGACTACAGTCAGAGTCTCCAGCAAGGGATGCAAGTGGGCTTGGAACCTCCCCAAGCACATCACCACCCCCACTTCTTCCCAATTTCCCTCCAAAACCAACTTTCCAATAGAGTAACTGGCTCGGTTGCCCTAACAGAAAAACAACATTACTAAAAGGACAAAAAAAAACCAAAAAAAAAAGGAAGATCAAACTCTGTGGATCTCATCCGTAGCTCTTTCTCAACCAGGTGACCTTACCACCTTTCTCACAGTGTGACCACATGCTAGGGTGTGTCTGGTACAGTGCTGTGTTGAAGGCTTTGTGCTCTTATGGGCAATATTTGTGTAAAAATAATGATGATTTCTTGCAGGAATCTCATTGTACAACACATACCGTTGGGTTCAACATTTCCCCTCCTCCCAGCATTCAACAGGGAGTATTTAAGATAATATCAGAAAGTTGCTAAAAAAAGTTTGAAATAAGTAGATGTTGTAATCTGGCAACCAATTTCAGTCTTTTTGTGCAGTGATAGATTTAATAATTTATAAATCAGTGGCGTGAACAAAGCAAGAACCAAAACAGAACTACCCATTTCAAAAGTGTAAAGACAGTTAACCTTTAAACAGATGGATAATTCCAGACAGCACTGTAAAATTAATAGAGCCTAAACTGTAGGTCTCAAAGCTGCAGAATACATCTTGGGAGACCATGTTTTTGAGATCATCATAAATCAATTTTTTTCTTATCAGTCCCTTATGCATAAATCGACTACAAGGCCTGCTAGGTTATGAATATGTATGTCATGACATGACAACTGATCCAGTGCTCCAGTATCAAAAGTTCTGTGATCTTATTGCTTATACTGAACCATCAGCTTCTTCACATCGTGCAGAAATAGTCACAACAACAATATGAAGGCTAGACTGGGCAAAGGTAAGAAGAGATTTTCTGCAGGGGAAATTTTAGTGAATGAAAGCACGGAATCTCTTAAGAAACCCCATTTCCATCTTTGCATTATTTGCAATTCTTTTCCTCATTAAATCATGTCTTTTCAGAGATGTTTTGCTTTCCCCAACTAAAATCTTCCAGCTTTAGCAAGGAACAGAAGGTAAACTGTGAACTACCAGGAACTCGATGGCTTTTTCTGTCTTCACAAACATACATGCCCTGTCCATACAAAAGAAAAAACCTGACCACGCTTCAGGATAATGTAAACACACACCCTACAAAAATACACTTGCACTTATCAGGAGCAAAATATTACTAGAAAACATATTGTTTTGCATTGCCTTAAAAAGCACTGTTGAAAACATATTTCATAGAAAGATACATTAATAAGTACGGGATATGATCAAAAACCAAGTGAGAATGAGGGTTGGGAGGGAAGTGAAGCTCAGAGAGTGATGTTACATAGCTGCCAGGCTCAGATATGCCAGTCCCTGGGAGACACTTTCATTAGCAATAGGGAAGATGCTGGCTGTGGAATAAACAAGAAACTTGATCTGATGATCTCTTGCCTTGATACCACATAGACCGCTGCTAATTATGAAGCTGCTTGACAAGCAAATAGTGCTCCATATTTATAACAACAGACAAAATCAGCCAATTTGTCATTTTAATGCCTGATATAACTTTGAATTTTCCATAAAAGCGGCAAGGAAATTAGGACCAGAGTTTACAGTTAAAAAAATAGAGGGGAACATATTTCTCTGGATTCCCAAAGGTCTTTGTATTTTTCCCTAATCCCACAGTACTTCTTCACTCTGGATTCTGCAGAAATTACTTTTTACTCCTTCAATCACAGAGCTGTGGAGGTTCTCACCCACAGTAACAGCAAGGCAGGGCAACACGGTGAAACCAGCCTGATGTAAAACCATTGTAAAGAAACAATTAACTGGTATCATCTGGAATGATGTCCTTACTTTCCCTTGTTCCCATCCTGGGTAGGCAATGGGACTTTATGTGAACAAAGGCAAATAAAAGGACATGGAACCAGGAGATGTGTCCTCACTTGAATATTAAACAAATTAGTATCTTCCAGCAACAAATGGGGGGTTTTCAGTCCTCCTTGCTGTCAGAGAAACACAGGCAGCATGCACAGAAGCAGTGCAATACTAGAGGTGACTTGCTCACTTTACACACAAAAAACTTATTTGAACAGACACATGCTGAATAGAATATACAACATAAAGCTTCTAAGCTATATGTGACCCACTTTTGCAGATATCTACTGCCTCTGAGTGCTCAGTATCACATTAACATAAATGCCATTAAGTTTTGGCCCTGTATCATCTTTATTTTTTATAGATACATAATTATTGAGAAGAGGCTGTTAACTTTTTATAGACTTTAAACATAGTCTATCAGTTCTCTCTATCTCACTTTGTTTAAGGATTCACCCAGCAGAACAATTGTGTTGCTGCCACATTGCTCTGTTTTACAAAAAAATATGCTTCTGTTTCATGCAGTGAGGAGAGATCCACCGTACCTTCTCAGGTGCACAGGTACACATATCAATTGAAACTGACTCATTACAGACATAGGCAAAGCCAACCCTTTAATTTGAGAAAGCTTGGCGCCTACTTTTAATGTATGTTATAACCTCAGTAGTTCTGCAACACCATAAAAATAATAAAGAGCAATGTCCCATGTCTAGAAACTAACTATTTCTATCAGAATTTATGCATTCAGTGTAATTAATTCCTAATTTTTAGTTTTGGTTGTTGTTTTTTTAACCAGGAGACAGTCACTCAGTTCCAGCAGAAGTTATTTTAAAAGCCTTTTTTTCAGTTTTGAAAAAAATTGAATTTGCTGTTCCATCTGATGATGGGATGGAGCAGAACTTTGCAGAGTGTTTAAGTACATTTTAATCCCATCATTTTATCTGGAGTGCCCAAAAAGAGGCACTCAGCATAATATTTCACATATCCAAAAGATGAAACAAGGTCTCAACTACCATTTATTTTGAATTTTTTTCTTTTTCCCACAAAGTGTGAAAGAATTGCATTAGTATATACTGTGCACAGACAAGCTTACCTGAGATTTCCCTCTTGGTATGGCCAGAAAATCCTTCTTGGGGGAAAACAAACATGTCGGATGCTTGAAAAATAACTAAGAATTTTAAATGCTACTTCAAAAAAAGCGGTATTTTACTTGCTACCACCTCCCTGAAACTATTATTTTTCCTGCTGGGTTTAGTAGCTGAAATACCTCAGTGTTTTCACTGAGCATTACCATGTTTACAATAAAAAGAAAGCCCTACGGGAATCTCATTTGATTTCATTGCACTGTTTATAAATTAACAAGAAATGGAGACTGTTCTGAATGGCAGAGACAAAGAGAAGATACATACACACTGGGAATTCTGTAATGGCAAAAACAGACTCATCTCTGATGATAAACAAATCCCTGACCAGAAATGGCTGGTTTGGCCAAGGCCTCTGTATCCAAGACATAATGATGAGCCACAGTGTGGTGTGGGCTACTGCAGACAGTGACAGAGGCTAAATCTTGCTGATGAAATCCCAATTAATTGATTGCACTTTCTGCTGCTATCTGTGGAGGTGGCTGGAAGCAGTAGTGAGCTATAACTTGGAAGGATGGCATTCTCACTGGTTTCGTAGCGCTGTGCTGTAGCTGCTGAATCAATGTTGTGATGGTGATACAGCAGAATTGACCCCAATGATAAATACCACTGCTCAGCAAGTGCAGTGCTCCTCATGAAACATGAAGACCATGGAGAGCGAAGAGCCACAGGGCATGAGAACTTGTCCAAATTTTCTAACAATGGAGCACCTGCTGAGGAGTTCCATTGGGCAGCAGCACCACCACCACAGCATTTTATCAACCTGTGCTTTCCACCCAACCATCCTCTAAATACATCTCTTTTCAAGGCAACGTTCAAGGAGGCTGCTGGCTATACACACTGTCCCCAAGTACCAAAGACTTTAATATTTTGTTACTTAAAGGTTTGATGAAGTGGTCCTGTGCCCTCAATTTGTGAGGGTTTTGTGATTGGAAAAACTCCCTCAAAATTTTGTGGTATTTCCATTTATCCTGAAACACTAGTTAACTCACTTCTTAAGCATATGAGCAACAGCTACAAATCCTCACAGAGCCATCAGAAGAGATAAAATAGATAAATGTGCTCTTCACTTCAGCATGTGTTGAAGTAGTCTTCTGAACTGTGGTATGAATGGTGAAAAAACATAATTGTACGAGACCTGGCTGCAAGTCTTCCCCAGCGATAAGGTTTGGACTATTACTTTCATTAATAGACACGGATTTCAATTGCCTTTAATCCTCCAGCATGTTGAAGAATTAGAAGTTTAATGTAAATGTTTGGTGTGAAACAGAATTGAGGAATCTGTGGTGAATTATTTATTCAGCTAATTTAGCCTCTTTTTCTGTTAATGAATTCTTTGCTTTTTTTATAAGTGCATTTGTTATTCCAACTTGTTTGACAAAAGAGTCGCGTGAATCTGTTTCAGCTGTTGGTTTGTGAACAAGCTACTGACAAGGACTCTCTTTCCCTCGTAGCTGCTTGAGGTTACAGCTGATGAACTGGGCACCTGAGGCTCTCGGTGTTACTGCTGTCCCCAGACTGGTGACTAATGATTTCAAAGTAGACATGTGGGAACTTGTGCACAGAGGAATGGGCTGCATGGTAGGATGAAGATTTAGGGAGAGAGATGAAGCTGCCCTTACCTTGCTTTCTGGTCAGTCAGTGCTTAGTCCCATCTTACTTTCAGAACTGGTCAGAGTAGGCTACACCTTCATAAGTAAAACAATTTTTCAAGCACGCTACCTCAGCCACAATGCTGTTGCTACATTTCAACAAATTAAAGTATATGAGCAGAGAGATCCAGCTGCTCAAAAGCTACAAATATAAAGTAATTTAGAAGCCTTTGACAAAAGCAGAGAGGCAAGAATTTCTGATAAAGACACAGCTGCAAACAGCTTCGAGCCTTGCAATAACACAAGGAACGTGTATCAATTTCTGTCACTGCAAACATCGACTGCTGAAACTTAATACCAACCTCGCCTTCGTGATGATGAAGAGATGACATTTCCATTTTATTGATCTCACAGAGATGCAGTGCAGGCGGTGTCAAAGGGAGCTGGGTGCAGGGGACTGCAGACCATGTCCACAGACAACAGGTGTGTCCTGAGCCCACTGTGTACTTTGGTCCCCAGGAGACTGGGACAAGGAAAATCTCTTGGAAGGCGACACATGCAGCTAAAGCAGAGAAACAATATTCCAGTGGAAAACCAGACTTAACTATAAGATGATTTGTGGCTCTCACCATGAAGACCTTTATATTCAAATAGAATCATAGAATGCTTTGGGTTGGAAGCGACCTTGAGTTAGAAGGTCACCTGGTCCAAATTGCTTGTCATGGGCAAGGACATCTTCAACTAGATCAGCATTCTCAGAGTCCTGTCCACCCTGGCCTTGAATGTTCCCAGGGATTCAGCATCCACCACTTCTCTACACAGTCTGTTCCAGTCCCTCACCACTCTCAAGGTGAAGAATTCCTTTCTGATATCTAATCTAAACCTGCCCTCTTCCAGCTTAAACCCAGTCCCTCTTGTCCTATGTCTGCCCTTGGAAACAGTCCCTTCCATCCCTCTTTTAGGTCCCCTTTAGGTACTGAAAGACTCTCCCCAGAGTCATCTCTCCTCCAGGCTGAACAATCCACTCTCTCAAGCCTTTCCTCATAGCAGACATAGCTACACATTTGTATTTAGCATTATGGTACAGTATGTCACAGTAACACACCTTAGGAAAGTTACAGCAGCTGAGCTCCTTTGGCCTTTATGAAATGACAAAACATGAAAATATTGTTTAAAGAGGTACTGACCGCAGATGATCTTAAATACGGGGCAGAGTAAAATTATCATCAGAGGGCACAACACTTGCTCTTCAAAAGACACATCCAGAGGCCTCAGTCATTCACATATTCTTATTTTTGGCAATAAGAAGTGCTGGGCCTGTCCTGGTGGTTAATTGCAAGGTCCAGCAAGACAGAGTTTAAAGCACTTTTTTAATTGCATCACAGTATTTGTCACATATATGGTATCAAAGTTGCTGGCATTGTTATTTTTTATTTTCTTCCTACAAGTTGATGATGTGTGAATAAAAGTGCTTCAGTGCTTTTAACACTGTCCAAGTCATGAAACAGAACACAAAAATATTTTCAGCACATTAACTGAGGAAGGACCAGGAGCTGTTCATAAACATGTGCCTTTAATTTTGTTTCTGTCATACACTCCTCTTATACTTTACAAGGTGATTTTATTCACAGAGTTGAATTGTTCAAAGGCATACAGCGAGATATCCAGGGGGAGGGAAGTTTATGTGCATTTCTGATGTTTGGTCGCTGCTTCAGGAGGAGCTGCATTCCTCCTCTTGGTGTCTTCACTGAGCTCCTGTCAAACCAAGGAAGAGAGTACAGATTGAAGCATTTTCCATAGATAAAAGTTAATCATGGAGTACTTTTTACTGGAAATTTTTGACTCCATCCAAAACAGGAAAATTTTGGTTTCCTTCATAAGAAAATACTGGGAATTCTCATTTTATAGTGAAGAAAACATTTAAGTCAAATGAAATGTTTAACTTGGCCACAAATTAAATTTTTGAGATATTTTTTTTCTATTTGCCTAAGAAAAGAAAAAGTTTCTTCAGACCAAGAAGACTTTTTCCCTCCAATATTGCAATGCAGCCAGCCAACTGAAAAGTTAGTTATGTGCATAGCTTTAGATAAAAGTAGCAACTTTTGGCTGTGCTGTGCTCCAGAATGAAAAATGAGAGAGATTTCATTTTTCCTGCATGCAGGCAGAAAACGGCAGTATGATTTTCCACTCCTTTAGCTGGGCCTTCTGACTCGGCAGAGAAATACTCTCACATAAGCTGTGGCAGAAACATCATCCCATAAGACACACAAGTGACCTGCTTCCAAAGGCACCCACAGACCAGCAGATCATCCACTGGAAGGAAAAGGAGGCACAGGATGAGGGGAGACAGTGACAGAAGCAGGCAAATAGAGACTAAATGGATGGAGTGTCTGTAAGAAGAGCAGCAGCAGGGGATGTGAGCTCCGCAGCAGCAAAGGATGTGAGCTCAGCAGTAGCAAAGGCAATTGTCTAGGATGGCCAGTGTATGATAAATCCCAGCATGAGCTCCCTTACTGGTTCCAGTGCTGTTCTGTCACACTCATCTTGCTGATGCCTCCGCCGGCTGGAGGGAGAGCTATCAGGCAACCCAGGGGCTCTGGCCTTACAAAGATGTGAATGTGCCTGGAGTCCTTACCAGGACCATTCACCTGGACACACACCTGTAGCAATAGAAGAAAGGTTGTGATAACAAAGTGTCTACTGGCAGACCCATTCCTGGAGAAAACCTGATCCTCTCTGCAAGATCTGGCATGCCAGAGTCCTGCTCACCTTCTAAGTAGATGTATAGGTTGCATCTACTGCTGTTTTTTTCCTATCATGCAACTTTTCTTTTGCTGGAAGGTGATTTGGATTCCTGAAATCCATCCAGGGTAGGCAAGCTGCTAATGAGCAAATGAGGTGTTAGGAATAAGGCTCCTGCATGTCTGTAGAGACACCCATGTGTCCAAGACACTGGATTCTCTACTGCTATCCAGTGGCTGACCTAGCACTCTGCGATGATGGAGCGGCATCCTTTTCAGTGGACATCACTCTTGCCTGGGCAGAAGCAAATTGTGGACACTTGGGAGTCAATTGCCACCTCCTGACAGCTGCTGTGCATGGCTTCTATAATTTCAGGTATATTGGCAGCAAAAATAATTGCAAGGTGCTGTCTGTTAACTTGTCAGCATCACATATCCTATCCATAGGTGTGACTTGAATGAACTTAGGCCTGGGCTGGCACAGCCTCCCTTGTGTGCGTGGCATGACATAGACAGTTGCCATAACTTCTCCAGGAGGTCCAGAGTAGTTTCCAGTCCACACATCTCTGCATCAGGCAAGAATTTCATCATGCTTTGCGCCATTTATCCTGATCCACACACTCCAGTCCACAGCCAGGAGACCTGCTGGGTGCACAGTCGTAGCTATGCCCGAGGAGAGACCTTTCCATGGGCTCCCAGCACACACCTCCTCACTGCAGCAAGCTGCCTCCTCTGATCACAAGCCGTGGTGGAAATGCCCTCCTGCTCTAGCACCACCCTGTGCACTCTGCTTCCATGCAACCCGGAGCAGCAGGAGCTCACCCCGCTGTGCTTCGTGTAGGCAGGAACAAGGAGGAGGCATGGCAGGCATGCCATCAGGTGTCAGGCATGCAGGCAGCAGGGAGCTCCCCTGCACCCACACCCAGAGAGCTCCCACACCTCACAGTCCAACACCCCCACAGGCACTCCTGCTCTTGCCACTTTGAGATCACCGAGGTTGCACCCTCTATAAACCCAAGTGCCTGTTGTGGATTGAGTGGGAACCAAGTGCAGTTCAGCATCCAGGCCCAGACTAATTCTGCATAGAATGTATTTTCTTTTGAAGGTCCTGACAGAAGCCATAAGCCCCTGCTTTACCTCAGAGTATCGTCCCAGAGGCTGCAAGTGTTTTCCTCAATGTTCAAAGCTATCTCAATTTTTCTTTACAGCTCTCTAGAAGCATGAAAAGGAGGACCTCCCTGTCTTGAAACCTGAGAGGAGAAGACAAGACTCTTTCAGGTTGTGTTATGCTTCCTTGGGAATCCAAATCCCCGAAGAGGTGATTTTTAAGCCAGTCAAGACTTAATTTCTGAATTATGTTGTGTAAGGTACTCAAAACATAAAAGTGTCTCTCTAATGTGCCACTACAATGAGTATGTAGAGTACAATATTTGCAATAATTTATCAGGAGGCCAGTTGAGCTGATAAAGCCTGAGACAACTTATGAAAATACCTAAAAAGGAAAATTTATATTTTTTTCCAGTCATGGATATAATAAGCATATTTTCCTAGGCACAGTCTGCAATTCCTGCCTCTCTATAAAATGAATGTGTTTCCCCAGTTAAATGTATAGCACTAGCTGAAGTGAATGGGGTGTGTGTTTGCTTTGTTTTTCTTATTAAATATAGATTTGTGGTCAATCAGGAGTTGTAAAAATATTACTGAGGTGGTTACAGCCAATAATATTTTCCTTTGATAATTTTATGGCCCTGTGGTCAAAACATGAGTGTCTGGAGTGTGAAAGGAAGCAGAATCTGATTCTGCATGCCATTACCAACTTGCTGGTAATTAAAAAACTGAAAAGTCAACAAAAAAGTGCAAAGTATTCTCACTGTAGCTGTTGCTGCAGTAGTCCTTGCCAGCCACAGAGATTTGCAGGCTAAACCTCATCACTGGCACTGTTTTCCCTTCTCTTTCCCCCTTGTCCCGCCTTTATCCTGCAATACCCAGTTTTTTCCCTGACCTAGAAGAAGCCGTCACCAGAGATGAATACCATTTTACAAATATCATTTTATCTATTATCTGAATCTGGCCAAGACAGGGAGATGCTATTTCACAATAAAAAAAATTCTTGGTTAACGGGAGATTTCCCTCCCACCCCTTGGAGCACTGCCTGCCTCCATCCAGCCCTCTGTTTTGTACCAAGCCGCTTCCCGTGTCCCCACCATGCCGTGGCACTGCTGGAGGTGGCAGCCACCCACTCACTGTCCCACCTGGGGTGCTCCTGCCGGGGCCACCCACTCCCCAGTGCCCTGGCAGTGCTCAAGCCCCGTGGGGATAACCCTGACCTTGCCTGGTCTGTGACCAAGCTGCCCACGCCAGGCTGGCAGCGTTGTCACGGGGTGTGTGGAAATGGGTTCTGCACTGGTAAGGAAAGAGCAGAAAGCACATCCGCAAGGGAAGTTGCACAAGGGCTGCTCTTCTCCAGAGATGTCAGCAGAGAACAGGCAGAGGTCTGCAGGTGGGCTTTTGAGCTGCAGAACAGACAGAATAAAGTGGGCACTACCCTTTAGGATATAGCAAAGCCAGTTATCTGAGATTGACAGTTCCCCTTTGTCCCCTGACTACAAAAACTGATACACTGGAGCAGACTAGATGTGACAAAATGCTTAGAGCAGGAGAAACACAGTGATAGCCCAGCACCCTTCCCTTTCATCAGCTCTATGGCCACAATGTATGGAATCTGCAGGCTCATGCTCCAGGTTGTTAAAAATGGTTCATTTGTCTGAAATATGGAACTCTGAAGCTTCCAGAAAGAAAAATACACCTCAAAAATGACAGGTTTTTGCGCCCTGTAATGACTTGAGGATGTTGCAGCATTGGCCCTATGAAGGAATCCTCTCTTATGAAGCACTGAGTGGCCAGACTTCACCAGTATTCCTTTTTTAATCCTGTTTTTTTCCTTACCAAGTAACAGCAACCAGTGCAGCAAAAGTGCTGCCATCTCAACCAAGCCATCCCACTGCCCTCCTCCTGACATTGCCTCAGCTCACACACATTACAGACAGAGAGATGGACTCTCGCCCTGGTAACTGCCTGAATGACATAAATATCACCCCAACCCCACAAAATGATCTTTTCTGCTCGTCTGACACTGGCCACTCCCGGATGGTGGGCTCACAGAGGTGAGCTCTCCTCCAGTCCCATTGAGCGCCCTGCAAGCATCCCATGGGCACTGGGGCATTTTTGCCTCCCCCTCACTTCCTGAGGAGGGCAGACAAAATCCTCTTCACTCCTGTTTAACAGCAGGTGGGGTATGAACAACCATTCATGAGGCAATTTGTCTCTGCCATTATTAAGGACTGCATATACTTATTAGATTACATATAATACATACCAATATGTGCATGAATACATGGTATTAAAAAGAAACAAAAGATTTTAGTCCTGCCTGAGCATCTTTATGCAGTGTCTGAACACATTTTGAAATATAAAGGTACAAAGCTTTTCTTTTTTTTTCTTTTTCCTGGGGGAGAGCATGAGGCAATAATTATACTCCCCATCTTTTTATCTTTTTTTTTTCCAGAAAGAATGTATTTAAAAAAAAGGAGAAAAAAAGTGCCAGCATCGTTTCCTCCCACACACTTTTTCTGTTTTTACCTCTTCAGAATTTTGGTGGAAATAAAATAGGATCCAATTATAAAATTGAGAGAAAAAAATTGATTTGTCAATTGAAAAAATGTTAACACTTGCAGAAAATTATATAGGCATTTTCTATTTCACATTTTTTATGAAAAATCAGGACATTCTGAAGAAGTTGAAATGTTATTCTGAAGTATTTCAGTTTTGTCAGCTCACTATTTTTCAACAAACACTTTTTCAGTCAAAAATTGTCAATCTCCTTTTCTTCTCAGATCCTTTTGCGACTGCCTCTCAGCATCTCCTTACACCGTCATCTGGCAGCTTCTGGGACCACAGTAAAGATCATTTACCTGCTAGCAATTTTCAGCTAATTGGGTCTTTTTCCTCGAGCATCCTACAGCAAAGGCAAGAGAGGGAGCAAGACTCTCTTACTCCACCCAGCATCTCTCCTGGTCACCTTTCTGGACCCTGCTTTTGCAAAGGCATTTGTGGATAGGCAGAGGTGACCTGAGACAAGTGACACATTGCTTTTTTCAGCAATTATGGAAACCTCTCCTTTGGTGGGGATTTTTTTTTTTGTGTGTGTTTTTTTCCTGGTATTTTTGTTATTTTCTTTTTTCCAAAGCACAAATACGGATTTATCTGGACGGGAATATGTTCCACAAATTAAATGATGTCTCATCGTGAGGATAAGCGGGGGAGCATGCACTAGATTAGTTAATAGGTCTCCCATCTGTACTGTCTATGATATGATGATAAGCATACCTAGAAAGGCAGGAAACGATTCACAAAAGCAATCAGATAAGGAGGAATATTATTCTCAGAAGGTCCTTCCTGTGTTTGAACAGGGGGAACAAATTAAAAGCTCAGGTTGTGTGGTAGCTTGGAAATAGTGCACATGGTGACTAAGACTCTTATCAGAGGCAGCACTGAAATAACATTTTCTGCTAAAGAGCTTGAAGAAATATGTTACAAAATTATTAATAATGCATTAAAATTTGCAAAAGCATGAAGGCAGCGATAGTTGAGCTGTGTACTCCCAGCATTTGAGTGGAAAGACTTATAAGGCACAGACAAGGAGGTGACTTCCAGTTAAAATTGCTCACAGTGTTGAAAATGGGGGTGATAATAGAGTTTTGTTATTGCTTTTTGTAGTATTGTGCTAGAAAAATACAACACAGTTCAAGAAAACAGAGCATACCCTTCTTGAGAAACAGAGATCCAGCTCGGTCCTGGCTGTGCTAGAGCAGCAGCCAATCAGCCCCTGAGACCTGCTGCACAGCAATGGCCACCTTTGGAAATCTGCAGCAGGCAGAGTGGTAACATCCCTTGGAGCAGCCTTTCAGACAGGGAAAACATCCCATCAGCCTGGCTGCAGTGTTGGCTTTGTGAGCTCCAGGAGGGATGCAGTGATGGGATGCAGGCTGTAATATGCGCTGGGAATACCCTTAAAGGAGTTGTTGAGCAGCTGCTCGCAGTGTGCTCCATGGAGGACAGAGACTGGCTACACCTGGGTGCAAATCCAACCCCCAAAACAGTGATATCCCAAGGCTAAGGTTTGTCAGTGACCTCTCTTCCTTTAGAAAGTACTGTCGCTGTTTGGCCAGACACTGAGGCTCCTGTTCAGACTGATAGCTCATAATTTTTATGTCCAATTCTGTCCAAGCCAGCACCTTCTTCCCCTGGCATATTTTCAGTGACTTATTTATACTCAACATACATGTATGCTCCAGGCCCATGAGAGACTACCTTACAGTTAGCCAGGCAGAGGTGTATGCATCTAACACTTTATTATAACACACATTAGATTTATTATTATTATTAAATATATATCAGGGCTTTTGGCCTCCTTTGATTTTTGTGGAGACTGGGAAAACCAACACCTTTTTAAAAGCCTACACCCTTAAAAAAGCTAATCTTCATGCTTAATTAATTAATATGTAAGTACCCTACTGGTATCTTCATTGAGTATCATTCCCTCTCATTCTTGGTTCAGTCTGACATGACTTGAAAAGTATGTGCTGCTTGCCAAAGATATTTTTTTCAATGTCATAGTTCCAACCACGAGATAATATTGAGCTGTGGAAAAAGGACAGGTGACCTGCCGGAAGACTGAATAACCAAAAAGTGCCTTTAAATCAAAAAGTGCTTCTAAATTAGACAAAAGCCTTTCACTTAAAAAAAAAAAAAAGAAACTCACACTGCTTCCCAGGTATGATCCAGATCTTTTATATACAACAAAGTTGTTCAGTATAAATCTTTATTTCGTATTTCAGAAGGAATGCGATAGAAAACCCATTCTAACAATAAATGCTAGTCACCTGAGGTCTATAGCTTGTTTTGCAGCTCAGAAAAAAAAGCCTCTGTTCACCGTTGGCCAACCGAGTTACATTTTCTGCTATTATTAATGCATTGCAAGGGTTTTTTTCATATCAATTTGAAATTATACATCTGGGAAATCCCAGTGCAACGGCAGTCAATGCTTTGTTTCTCTGTGTGGCCCTTTGCAATTACTAGAATGTGCAAATATAATTTAGCGCAGGTAAAATTCAATCAGTCACCCCAAGCACAAAGAAATCTCCATCTCCCAGAAAAAAACCCAGAGAGTGTTTCCCTGCAAATGGCACAAGGGAGCTGTAAGAGTTTCTAAAACAAATTTATTAGAATATTTAAATTCAAGTTGTAATGGGAAATTTAGCTCGATAGGTGAGGTGGTGGCAGGCTGAAACCAAAGCGAGGCAGGCAGGCAGCTTTCGGGGCTGTGGGCTCGCTCAAGTTAAACCCCCAGTTCTCCTGGCAGGAGGTGATTGCCACAGCAGGCAGGCAGGCTGCCCACCCAAAAAGCAAACCCCCGGGGTGCAGAGGGTTCTGAGGGGTGAAGGGGATGCCGAGGAGTGAGGGCAGAGGTGCAGCTCTCTTGTGGTGGCACCAGAGAAGGCAGGAGATGTGGTTCTCAGCCAGGCTCCACACACAGCCACTGACCACGGAGGCACCACTTGTTCAGCTATGGATGCTTGTGGGGGCCATGTGCCAGGCTTGCAAAATGCAGGGCCAGGAGAGAACGGCTCCATATTTTTTTTAAATTACTCCCTAATTATGAAGTATAGCTTTAAAAAGAGAAAATTAGGGGGAAGACGAAAATGCCGCTTTCAAGGATCGCCATATTTATGCTTCTCAAGCAACTCTGGTACCATAACGTTTTGTTTTTGTCAAGCAGCAAAGGCTGCCCTTCACCTCCCGCTATGTTCAGTGGGAGCTGTGTCATCGCCTTCAAAGGAATCAGGATCAGGCCTCCAACGTGTTAATAAGCAACAAGAATTATGGAAAGAATTGCATTTAATGTGAAGTCAGGCTGCCTGCAGTGATCGCACCGCACAGCCTGTCACAGATTGCTTTGTGCTGGAAACCTACAGCATGGACTGATCCGTGGATGAGACAACTGCAAGATATTTCCGCTTGGCAGGAATATGGAGGGAAAAGATGAGAGACAAGTCAGCAGCATCTAAGTGCATATTGTGGGTGGCTGGAAAACTCCACATACACGCAGCTCCGCATCTGATGTTCTGCGAGCACTGCAGACATGGTGTGGAAGAAATAGACTTTACAATTCCTGAGCAATCATGACCTCCCTCCCAATGAACAGGACCTGTTCTGCTCTTGTACATCTAGAATGCCAAAGTTCTAAAAGCACACACCTCAGCAATAAGAAAGCACCCTTTTACAAGTACTTTGGAAAAGAAAGTATAACAGTTTTCTTTGTCATTTCCCTCTGAAAAAAAGCAATCCTGCCTATCTTCTAGAAGAATGAATCAACAGAGGAACATTACTCCAAAACACCTCCAAGCATAGAAAAAAGAAGTTCAGGGATTGTGTCTGAGGTTACTCTTTTTGTCTGTGAGACTCATCTTACTAAAAAGGCTCAGGCAATGTTTTTCTTTCATGTCCTTGTAAGCTCAAAGGAAGCTGGGACCACCACAAGTGGACCTGCTGCAGCATGAAGCAGAGCATTAAGGTGGCATGAAGACTGGAAAGTGTTCCGCCTGTGTGAGAGCAAGGGAGGCTTTGGCCTGTTGTTGAATAGGAAAGAACGAGAAACTGATGAATTTCCCAGAAATAAGCAGCAGAGCTGAGGGATAGCCCAATTTTCTCATTCCCTAACCTGTGATTGCACCTGAACATGTTCTTCTACCCATAGCAGGGAGCAAAGTTATTTCTGTGACCCTGCATCACACCACTGAGCTGTTTTCCATTCATCCATCAGGTCGCTTGCACACCGTGGCAACTGGTTTTCTTCGCAGAGTGAACAGCTTTGAAAAAGGGTCTTTGTGGCCTTGAACTAATTGTGGACAATGTTTTCATTGTAGGCACAAAAATGTGCCTACTTTCCTACCCACTCGTATTTCTGCTGCTCTGATCTTCACCTTTGGACTCAGACTTTGCCTCCTTTTGCTCCTACAAAGGAGCAAAGCAAAGCCATTTCCTGGAAGTTCCTCCCTTCTTCCTTCTAAATCACTCAGTTACATCCTGTTTTTATATCTTGCCCTAAACCTTTCCTTTGGTCTATAACTTACAACTGACTGTGTAAAACAACATCAATATTGTAACAGCCACTTTGGAGCTGCAGTGATGGAGCTCTCTAAATACGCATATTAAAATCTTACAAAATTTCAGGGGGGTGAGGGTGGGAAGTGCCATGAACATCCAGGTGCTGATGACTAAATTGTTTTCAGATTTTTTTATTTTTTTTTTTTTAATTTCACAAAGGCCTGGAAATAGCAAAATGTAAAAAAGGTGCCTACGGTTGTTTTGAAAACTCCCATGTTGCTACAACCCCTGCTTACCTTATGGATTGCTTTAATTCGGGGTATGACATTGCTCCTGGCATATGCTGAGTGGTTGCACCCCCACCTCTACATTAAAAATCAGTGTTTCCTCTGGAAGTTAAAACATCCTGAGGAAGAGAAAGGAAAGCGTGAGGATTTATCAGACAGCGGCTGACACATCGTAAAGATGCAGCATTGTTATCAGGTATCATTCTAACACACTCACTGCTCTACACCACTCAAAATTTTATGACCACAAAAACAACCCACACATACATGCCAAAGTGTGACTAGCCGAAGACAGCTCTCAGCATGTTAGCTTCATTTCGCTCAAGAGACAAACAAGAGATCACAGATGAAACTGCCTCCACCACACTGATGTGAGCAGTAATGTAGGGTTTTGTCAGGGAGTCAATGCGGCTACCAGACCAAGAGCTTTCTTTTCGTGGCTTATAGTACCTGTAAAGTCTTCTGCTTGAAAGCCAATCAAATAAGACACCGAGTCACTTAGTTGCTTCCTAGAGACACATAACAAAAGCAGTCACTGTATGAATAGTTGATGCAAATATTTTGTTCACAGTTAATTCAGAATGAATAACACAGAATCATATGGTTACTTCCTTGCTCAGGTACAGCAAGATCTATAATGCATAAAATTGATGTTAAATGCATAAAATCTCCTGCTTGGAGCATCAAAACAGAGTCATGGCCTTGAATGCTGATGTTAAATCTGAAACATATTCCACATATCACATGGATTGCAGCTAACATTAACAGCTTTTCATTGTAACAGCAACATTGCTGTAATTGGGCAGACACTGGCTGGGGATTTCTTCAGAGACCTATTTTTCAATTAAAGTTTAATTTTCAAGTAAAAGGGTTTATACAGAATGAGATCATGTGCACACCTCGCAGTTGCACAGTTTTCAGAGCTTGTGATTTCTGGGTTTATTATGGACAGAACAGTGCAGGGCGTGAAAGGAAAAGCAAAAGAAATAAAGGCAAACTGATGCTTTCCAAACTCCCCTCCAGATTCAAGATAAAACAGATATCCTGGTAAGCAATTGCAGATGCATGGTCAGCTTGTCTAGTGCACCACGAGTTGTCCTAGCAAGAAACACATTCTGCATTATTTTTCTCCTGAGTGAAGACAAACAGGAAAAGAAACCACCAGGGAAACAAGAAAGGTGTTAGTCAAGGAAACTGAAAATTGTTCTTCTAGGAGGTCAGTCTTGCTGCAGCATTTAGGCTCCCTAACTGCTCACCATCTGACTCCTCTGCTACTACTGTACATCTACCTGGGGCTTCTGAAAGGAATAACCCCACAGGATGAGCAAACCCTAAGTGTCCTGTGAATCCCTGCTATAACTCCTGCCATTCCTGCTCTCCCCGTGCCTGCAGGCACCACTATGGGTCCCTTTGGTGGAGTTCAGGTGAGTGCAGGAAGACAACTCTCCTCTCTGGGTCCAGACAGCAGTTCCCAAGCCTTGCAGGGGAAATCCATCACTTCTTCCTGGTGTTAAACAGTTAAACCAGCTGGATTTGAAGATCTAGGAAATGAGGAGGATGAGATAACTACATTTGTGAGAACATTTGTTTTGAATCCAAACCATTTCCCCAAGTGTATTAATATGAATTACCAGGAGATTGTCTGAGGATTTATATGTGTAGTATTCCAAGAGAAAAGAAAAAAGAGCTGGAGCAAGAATAGTCAGTTTTAAATTAAGATAAATTACTCCAAGTTTCATTTTAAAATATACTCATGTCCATTGTTTACGATCCTAGAGTTCAAAATGCTGAACATGTCTGCTGGGAGGATATATACCTCCTTTGCAAACCTCTGCTCTAGTTATTTGAAAGACAGCCTGATAACAACACAAGGAAAAAAAAAAAGGGGAGGGGGGGGAAGAAAAGGAAAGAAAGAAAGTGGTAGAGAAAGAGAGGGAGTGAGAATACACAGCATTATTGACAATTGCTAATCTTGGGGGAGTGGTTTCAAAAGTTTTAGGCATCAACTACAAATTAAATTTTGCCAAGATGAACTAGAGTATAGTCCCTCTCCATTTACATAATCAAATAAAAGGTAAGATTCAGTAGCATGAATACTCAACCTGCCAGTAAACTGTTTGTTTCTTAGAAATAGAGAGAGAAAAAAATTTCTCTAGCAAGTTAGCTCTTTCTCATACAGTTCATATTATACATGGCAGAGACAGAAGATATAAAATTTGCTACAATATATTAGTTTGATAACATTGTAGAGGGTTTCTCATCAAAATACAGAGATGGTGAATTATAGTTCCAAGGCCTAATTTAATAACAAAGTATGCTGTTGTTAAAACCATTTTTTGCCTGCTTTCTATAAGCAATGTGTGCATTGTATGAAGTATATGGGAAGAAAAATGGAAGAATTATGCAGACAAATACTGGTATCTGGCCAGAGCTTAGGAAAACATGTATCTGCCTCTCAGTGTCCTTACTGCCCATAAAAGAGCATTTCACACAGTCAACAGCTCAAATTTATGTGGACCCTTAGGGGTAAATTTCCAGTACAGTGAATAGACCTCACATATGCAATCATGTTATTGTTAATGGGAGTTCTGTGGCTACTTCTTCCCCTCAGTGCTAAACATGGTGCCCCTTGCTGTAGGAAGCTAACTATCTGCAGACCACTCCAGCTCCCACTCTTGTTCTTGTCCTCCATCACCAGTCTCAGAGGAGCAATGCAGAGTGTCCCAGAAAACCACTTGTGGCTTCTCCTCGCACCCTGCTGCTGACCACCACTGAGGGGGCATGTCCCTTCCCCCACCGTAAGGACTGCACAATACTGGTGATGCTCCTGTCCTTTCTCCATTGCTGACTGCAGGTGAGTCTTCCCCTGGCCAGAAATGTGCCATTGTCTCTGCTGTGGTTTAAGTGCTGGAGACCTTCCAGTGGGTATAGCGCATCTTTTTGCCCCTCTTTTCCCTTGGGTGTAGCCAATAAAAGGGAAGTTCTACTGATTTTACTGTTTTCCTCTTGAAGACTTTTCCTGCTCTTACACCCTTGGTGTCCCTCTTGTGATGCTGGCTGTACTGCATCCAAATAACCACGTGGTCATG
This sequence comes from Bombycilla garrulus, assembly GCA_013400315.1. Taxonomy (NCBI): domain Eukaryota; kingdom Metazoa; phylum Chordata; class Aves; order Passeriformes; family Bombycillidae; genus Bombycilla; species Bombycilla garrulus. The sequence goes on from VXBU01006143.1 coordinate 1,179,677, forward strand.
ACTCCAGCATGATGAACTGAGTCCAGTGCAGGAGCACTATGAATTGAAACAATAGTTTGAAAATAGGTAACCAACAAATGCCTGACAATAACTGTGAGACTTTGAGAAGAGGATTGATTTTCTTCATTGCAACTAAGCTTTAGGATGACATCTTAAAACTTTTATCAGAAAATCTAAAGGCTAGAAACTTCACTTATACATGTGTCTTCCCTAATCACCTGGCTACAGGCACTAGGACATGAATAACAATGCCAGGTATCGCAAATTTTGCGATGAAATTGTGACTGTCAACAAAACCAGAAGTTGCTGTGTACTAACAAGCCACTTTGCTCTGACAGCTTGAACATCCACAAGAACTTTGTGGCTGTTGTTCACACACCATCTATATTACTACACTTTGTGCTTGGTTACAGGTCTGGATGTGCAGCTGCCCACTCTGGCCAGGAGCACACACACCCATCCAGCAGGAGCCTGTTGTTGTGTCACACCCTGCCCTGATGTGGAGCTGAGAAGGCTCACGTGCTTGGGTTGCTGATGGGTATAGTTGAAGCCCACTGGTGCCAGGCTGATGCTTATTTTGCTTCCAGTGGTGAGGTTGGGTGTTCTGTTCTGATTTCGGAAGTCTGTAAAATGAAGCAGTGATTTCTTTATACTTGGTCACAATACCACATAGCATTGAAAAACAAAAAAAATACTGTCAACATTCAGCCAGTCCTATAATCTTATTATTTATCTGCCAAGAAGTGCAAAAAGTAAGCAATGCTGAAGGTGGTCCTCCATCTCAATAACAGTTGAACATCATTTGCGAATGGACTGCATCCATGGAGGAGAAATGTTACTACATGCAGATATGAGTACACAGACACTTCTCCCTGTCCAGTAATGAGAATCCACATAACATCAAGAAGGTCTCACTTGGAGACAAACACATGGCCAAGGACATAACTATATTCCTGATAATTTTTTGTAGGGTCCTCCTTATAACCTGTACCACAGAGACCTCCAGCTCAATGGAGGAAGAGCTTCACGATCAAGACTCCTGTCTATTTTTTTGCAGCACCGGCTAGAGATAAGGTACCAATTTTATTTGCAACCATTTAATTCCTTTCTTTTTAATTAGATGTGTTATGTACTCAGAATCTTATTTGGGATTGGTCTCACAGCCCATCATATTTCTTAAACTATGATAGGACAATTGACCATTAATTCAAAGCAGTGCTAATAATGGGCGCCACTGCTACTAGGAGAGACAAATGAGAAGGCTGTTGAAAGGCTTCTCCACTTTTAACCCCCTTGATACAAATTTAGATTGAAGTCAGACAAACAAAACCTCAATATCTCCATTATACTTTCTTTAATTGTATGATTCCCTTTTGGCCTATATTATTGGTCAGTCCCAGGCGTATGAGGAAAAAAAAAATGAGAGACTGGAAGGGAATGGGGGTGTAAATTTTCTAGGAGCACATATATCCCTTCCATGCCATGCCTTTCCATAAACCTTCCAAATGGCAGCCAGAGGAAGGAGGCTGTCCAGAGTCACTCCCTGAGCAGGGCCAGGGCACTGAGGAGCCTGTGAGCTGCAGAGCTGACCTTGGTGACAAACTGTACCCACATCTTGGAGAGAGCAGGCTGTGGCAGACAATAACAGAGCTCATGGGGGCGAGGGGGAGTTGCCTGTCTCACGACACAAGCCCTGAATATTCTGTGATTTTTGTTCTTGGAAGTAATCTCGCCCACCTTCTCCCCTCCCTCCCTCCTTCATTTTCTTCTTCGACAGGCAGCCCTGCTCTGGTATACTGCCTGAGTGGGAATTGCCTGCAGGTCCTGATGTAATAGCTGTGCCATATGGTCCCTTCACACAGTGGGAAGGTGGAAAAATCCAGAAGGAAAAAAACAAACGGCATCCCTGGAAAACTTTATGTAGCAGCTCAGCAGAACTACAGCTGTGGCCACAAACAGAGGAAACAACTGGAATATTACACGTGATGCATAGGGCACGGCAACAGCACATGGCCTCCCCAGAAGGCAGCTGATCTTTATGTCCCATTTAAGCCGAGAAGCCTCCCCGTGTGCCGTAAAGCTCCATTACAGCACACGAGCAGGTGTGGCAACCCCGGTGTTTTCTGTGGTAGATCACTCAGCTCCTCTTGCCTTCAAAGTACCCTCTGCTGGCTGCCTTTCTCCAGGTGTCTGCAGAGGAACCTAATGAGACTGATTGGGACGTGCTGATCAGCTTTCATTATGAGCTGTTCTCTAGCAGTCCGATTAATCAAAATAATGGTATGTGCTGTGCATGTATTTTATGGCTGTACCCAATTTTGCTTTCAAAACTAAAATAAGACACCTGTTTTCCCCACCCTGTCTTGCTGAGTAGTCCCTTTAAGAGCATAACCTTGTTATCAAATATATGATATACCATCAGAGCTGGGGAGCTTCATATGCACATAAATATCACTCTTCCAGTTTGTGCTTTTTATACTAGCAGAAGAATCTAATGGAAATAAATTCAGTCCATGGGTCAATTACAGGCTTATTTTCATATTTATGGACTTAATACTTCCACACACAAAAAGATTCTAATGATAGCCTAAGGCACAGAGTAATCAAAACAACAGCTATTGAAAGGGAAAGAACCAAAGAAAAGTACCACTTTGAAATTCTACCCCTATCTCCTGATATTGCTACATACACAATGCAAAAAATGCTTTTTCACAAATGAGTATGATTTTTTTACCTACTTACCATAGGGGTAATGTTAAAAAGAAACTAAAGGCAAGAGTTGTTACCGGAACAAAAGCCACATTTTTCCGCCTCCAAATTCAAGAAATTAATGCTTCAACGTGAATAATCAAATTTCTTTCTTCCCTCTTGTTCCTCCTTGTCTTTGTGTCAGTTAGCTAAGGAGGCAGGATATTGTGCTTCCCTCACTGACGGGGGATATCCATGTGCTCTGAAGTGACTGAAGGTTCCTGGAGGCACTGGGCCCCTCTGTGAGAGGTGGCAGGTGTCGATTCCTCACGGAGTGGCTGCTTGCCTTTGGAGGCTTCACTGCTGCCTTGGGGAAGGGGGAGAGGGAAAAACCAGCCTTAGTTTACTCTGTAAAGCTGTTGGGATAGGTAGCAGAGAGATAAGGAATTTAGAGAGGCTAAATGAGCTCCTGTCTTGCCCTGCCCTACCCTGTGAAAGGGGCTCCTTTTTCCTGACGCTGACCATGGAGGGCAGGAGGCATTCCCTCCCTTGCTGTTATTACTTGAAGCAGCCCCCTCCAAGATAATTCAGAAATTTCCTCTTGGTATCTGCTGCACTTATTTGTTATCCCAGCTTTATTTTCACATATATTTTATGTACCAAGCAAGGATATGTGGGGAAGGAGGGGAACACGTTTAAGCTTTCAATGCCAACTGAAGCAAGATAGACTGCACATGCTATCGCTGAGCACTTCATGCATTGCAACTTCATCGTGTTGTTTCTTGAGTTAGCTATTTATTAAGAGTCACTGGATTGGAGCATCTTGCATGTGATTATCTATAAATGATATGTAGTTACTTGCAACATTTTGTGAAGTCACAGCAATCTCTATTGACAGTGCATCTATTAATGTGGTGACAATATTTCCCAGTCAACAAGAGGATTTTTATGGATCTGATTTCAACGCAAAGGGCCCTAAACCTCAAGCCTTAGTTCTCTAGAAATCTGACATGAGAAATAGCAACAGAAAATGAAATGTTTTCCTCATTTGCTGATTATTTCCACGGCCCCTGAATGCCTACGAATAAACTGTGCCACACCACCTGACACAAGAAAAATAGCCATACAGGAAGCTTAATATTTACCGCAACCTCAGTTTCCTGGAGCTGGGGAGTTCCCTTAAATAATTTACAGCTCCAAAAGTGAGATAAGACTATCTCCTCTTCTGGCTTTGTTGTGTGTCCTGGGTTATTCTAAACCACTTTCTACAAGGGACATCCATCACTGCAGAGCCAGCTTTACCTTCATCCCACGTAGACATCTGAGAGACAGGGACCAGAAAGAATGCCAGAACTGGAGATAGTCTGATGTCATTTTAATGATTGTAAATTATTGAAAGAAGAATACCACAGACAGAGTCCCAGTCATTTGGAAGTGTTTGCTAAAATGTCTAAGAGGTCTTGAGTGACAGTCTCTACTACACAGACACGATGCAAATAATGTTAATGACTTTCATTTGGGAGGGAAGGAGTACATAGAGCAGAGCAAAATTTCCAACTCTATGCTACAAGAATGTCAATGAAAAAAGGAAAAACTTCACTCAGGAATGACTCCATCAGTTCTCCCTACATTCCAGTAATTTTCACAAAATAAATGGTATTCAAAGAAAAAAAAAAAAACAAAAACCAAAAAAATAACCAAAATCTAAAGCAAAAAAATCCACCCAGCTTTATTTAAACACAATTTATCAAGGACCCAAACTTTTACCCACTCCACTCAACATACTAACTTCAGCTGACATCAGTAGTATCTAGTATCAGATTTTCTGGGGTCTAGCAGGCAGAGAAGTTCCAGAAGCTGCCAAAACTGTTTTGTTACAACTAGAAAGAAAGCAAAAAGGGAAGAATTTTGAGGACAGTAAGAAATGTTGTGATAGATTTGGATATGAAACTGCCCTGGCAGCTGTGACCCTAGACTGAGCTTAGTGGTGGGCAGTGGGGAGCTTCCTAACCCAGAGGATAAGAAGGTAGAGGATCACCACAAAGAGCAGCTAGCTGACCTCTTGCCTCAGGAAGTGAAATGGCTTGGACTGTGATCTTTTCAACTGCCTTCTCCAAAAAGGAAATTTTAAAGACAGTGCAGTAACTGAAAAGACACTTGCAATGTCAAGAAGTGCTTTCCATGCAGTATTACAAACTCTCACCACCGATTACAGCATGTGTCTTCTCTGCAACACAGGCATTATCTCATCTCTTTAAACGACGGGTAGATCCAGTCACAGAGAGGTCATATCCAAAGTCACATACAGAGCCGGGAATTAGGACCCATCAAGTTGCACTATGGCAATGTACGACATGGTATCTGTTGACTTCACAGTGGGAAGCCCAGCATTAAAAAAATAAATAAATAAATAAATAAAATTACCTACTGTCATTTGAGGTGTTTTCCACTTCCACACATCTGCTCAGGGCACAATATATTGGCTCCAGGTCCCCAAACCATGGGAAACGGCAGGCTTCCTGCACGGCTGCTTTGGTTGTGTTCCTCATTTCAGGCCATTGTTCCAGACTGTATCTTTTGTTTGGGCCTTGGCAGGCAGAAAGACAGAGAATGCTAATGAAAGTCTTTGCTGCGAGCATAATATGAGAGACATCTCATTTTCATTCTCTTTCCTGTAAGTCTTGAGTTTTAAACTCAAGCTATGCAATCAAAATTAAATTCCCTGTAAAATGATGGTCTCTTCCCTTTGTGCAAGTAGTTGAAAGACACTGGATAAGCCACTTCTCACGTAAACCAACACCACCTTAAATGTTAGAGAGCAGTACAGACATGCAATTTATTGTTGGAGAATGGAAACTCTTGGATATTTATTGCTAAAAATAGGAAATTCCTCTCCTAAAATTTAGACCTCAAGTAGTGTCCATACTTGAGATTTGATGCAGGTGATTGTGTTGCTCCAAAATTGGTAGGAGAAGCTGGCATCATCATAGCATCACCTCTGGCTTTTGTTTGTTTCACCTAAATTTTTACCTCAAGAATCACAGGTGATTTCCCAACTTCTGGAAAGATTCCAGAAGTGGTTGTCAGCAGCATCCTCAGAACCCTGCTTATCCCTAATCTGCAAAGTTAGAGAGTCCCTTGTGTGTGTATGGATATATTTCATCTGGCATTGCACAGAAGTAAGCTTACCCAGGTCTGATCATGATTGTCTAGTGTAAGCAGAACTCCTACTTTTCAGGAAATGCTACCAGGAGTTTGATGCCTCATTAAATCATCTCCCCCAAATTTCTGGCCCTCTGCTGGCTGAGATTTTCTGAAAGTGTGCAAAAAATGGTTTTGACTTTCAGCAGGCAGTGTTGAGCATCCGCAGCCACCACCGCCTCCCAGGGAGCTCCTGCCTGTTTGACAGTTTTGAAAATCATTAAGTCATTAAGCTACTATTTAAATAAGGAGCAAAAACCTAATTTTAGGTACCTGTTCTGAAATCTTGTATTTGCCAATTGCCATCACTTCAAAACTCTCCATACTAGGGAGAACAGGACTTCCTCAATCCTGACATCATACATCAGCTCCTACAGTCTTGACCATCTCCTTTTGGTTCCTTTCCTTTGGGGTGTTGCCTGTGCCCATTTCTTTCCTGAGTTTTAAAAATTAAGTAAACATCCTGGTGATTTGCATTTATGTGTAGATAGTCTGTATGCATGTGTGTGCACATATGCTTGCATGTGTGCATGCCTAGATCGAAATACTTTAAAAAGCTTTACTGTATCTCAATAGGTATTGTGTATCATCAGTGGAAGTTTTCACTGTGTTCACATAAAGGTGTGTGTGTGTGTCTGTGTGTGTCTATGTGTGTGTGTTTGAGAGAGAAAAAAAGAGCAAGAGAGACAGACGGAGAGAGGGAGAGAGAGTGCACCAGGAATTATCTATGCATAAAGAAATTAAAAGAGAATATTTTTCCAGAGCAATTGAAGCCCATCTCCTGAACAATGACGACAGCTCCTCATTTTCGACAACAATAGAGGGCACGTAGGAGTCAGCTCATTAGAATATCTGTGGCTCTTTTCTGTTCTCTCTGCATTAAGCCCCCATAATGTCAGTTGTCACTTATTAATGACAATTAACTAGTAATCAGCAGTGAGACTCTTCGAGGTGGTCCTTGCCTGACAGGTGAAGAAAGAGAACATTGCGTAGTGCCATGCAGTGACATGGAACCTTCAAAGGGAGCACGGCATTTCCATAAATTATTTCAGAAAGAAATTTTCTTTTAGACATTCTCTTTAAAGCATTAGGATCTTTAACCCTAGAAGGACTATACGGTTGCAGCTGTCCTCCCTCCCCCTTCCCCTTATCGCTAGTATTGGATAAAATTGGAAGGCAGCCTGATCTGTCATGTAACCCAATTCCCATCTGGGGCTGGAATAGCTATCAACCCACTCTGCTGAAACTATAAATACCTTCCCTTGATACTCAACCTTAAGTGCTCACTTAAAATGATGCCCAGATATCAATGGTGAAGTTGCCAACTGCTAGCAGCTAGGTGGATGGCCAGTAGAGACTGCAGCACATCTATTATAAAGCCTTTAAAAATTAAATGACTCACAAGCACTCGATTTATGTACATGCGTAGCCTATGAAATTGCACCATCTTCTCCACTGTTTCTGATGGCTTTTACAGTCCCTTCTTATGCCTTGTCTTAAATGAGATGACGGCTACTGTTAGTGTGTGTTTTTACAGAAACCAGCACACTCAGGCCCTTGGACTCTGATTGCTATTACAACACAAATCTGATGCAGTTATTGCTCTTAGAAACACTGAAGTGGGAAAAAAAAAAACAACCAGCAGCAAGAAAACAACCATTAAGTTTTCCCCATGCAAAGCTTTCCTCTCTGCTCCTCTCCCCATCATATGCAACAGCAATAGCCCTCATCATCATACTTCACTCAAACTCTTTGCTCAGGCTTCCGTCCTTATCTTGCCTCCTTCTCCCTGACCCTCCAGCTTTTGAACAGACAATCCCGTGAAGTCTTTACATAAAATATTTCAGCTGTCCACTACAAAAGGCTGAGACAAATTCAGCCTCATTCCATGTTTTTTGCAGGAGGTCAGAGAGGTTCCCAAACATCACTTAGGCATGCTTATATATCCCAGCACAGAGCCCCTTTGAGCTTTACCTTGCTAGGTCTCCTTTTGTCTCCTAACAGGCAAACAGGCCTGCCAGCCTTTCCCTTTTCGCCCCTTTCAGTACTAGCTTTGAAAATCTCTGACATCTGCTCTTGCTAATAGCAATTATTCTTCTATTATTTCTTTTCCCCACCTTGTCCTTCTTCTCACAGTGGCTGTCCAAGCTCCAATTCTTCTTTTGTGCTGCTTTTACCCATCTGATGGCTGCTGATCATTAGACTCCATTCTTAGTCATTCCTAAGTCCTGTTTCCTCTTTGCACTTTTCCACACTCACAGTTGTCAAAGCGCACTTAAAAATGTGAAATGTGACACTCACCAACCCCCAAAACTTGAACAGAGGATATCCCCATGCAATGTTAAGTCTAGACCTGCTGCCTTTTTTAGAGCAAAGCTATCTATTTTTTCACATTATCCCTCCACAGAGAAGTGGTTGACAAGAAGTAACAGACAGTTAATGCTAGATGCTACAAACTTTAGCAAGGTAGCACTTTAGAGACAGCCAACAACACAACTCTCCCTTGAACATAAAGACACACAGTGCTATACAGTGCCTCCCTGAACCACACTTTATCATCAATCTACACACTCAGATAACACTATACGTAATTATTAATACAGCATACCCACTGCAAATATGCTGAGTGCATTTGACCTTGGACTACGAAGTAATATGCCAGTTGTGGGCAGTGTCTAAGCCTGCAAGTGTTTTTAAGAGACAGCATTTGCGCATTAAACTTATAGCTTCTTTACCAGCAGAATTTTCCAGTTAAACTACCACAGTTACACTGGTAGCATTACACCATTTCACTGTCACAGCAGCCGTGGGCAGATTTTCTTATTAGAGGATAAAGGTGGCTTTTTCAAGTTTGGCTTAAATTGCTTCCAAAGTACTTTGGTCTAAATTGAGAAAAAAACTCCAGAAAATGCCTAGGGAGTGACTTATACCAGTCACTTACCAGTGAGAAAAGCCATTAATGAATCTCACATCCTACCTTCAATGGGTCTAGTGTCACCTGGAACATGAGATGAACAGAAGTGACCTACTAAACAACTTTTTCACCTTTGTAAGTACTAAGAAATTAGTGTCAAAGACCCTGAAGCCAAAGGGCAGCATTTTCAGGAGTCACTTCTTGTACTGCCATACATAGTGGGTTGAGCTAGAGCAAAGAGACATAAGAATGAAGTGACATTTCTGAAAATGTAAAACTTTGGAATGCTTCATCAAGATCAAAATCCTCTCCTACCCTGTTCCTGTCCCTCCCAGTCCACCTTCCAACTCCTTGCAGAGCAATAGTGACTTGCAGAGCCACTCTGCCATTTTCCCTTGCTGTGCTGGAGGCTGGGCAGAAAGTGCGGAGAAGATGATGTTCTTGACACTGAACCTGTAGCAGTGCTTCCATGACAACAAATAAGATGTTACACGTTGGAACTGTGCAGTGATAAACGGAGCCTAACCAGGACTCGAAGAAGGCAGTTAGTCTTGACAGAGCACTGCTCCTCAAAAATGCCCAGGTTAAACCACAGTTTCTTGGTATGTCTCAATAGACTGTGCAGTTCCTGGGCAAAAGAGGACAGAATGCCAGAAATCTTTTTTATCCAGCTGGGTTTCACTGCCAGAGACGATCTTCAGGTATTTACAGCAATGGTCTCCACTAGCTGCAAAATGGGGCAAATGGTATCTGATCCAGTCTGTCTGTATCTGAGGACAATGCCCATTGCCAAGATAAAGCATCCTATCCTGCCATACAAAAACACAAAACCTTGTCATTTAAGCAATTCACCAGAACTGATATTTGGTCTCATCACTGCTCAGTCTTGAGTATCCAAACCTCACTGAAAGGAAAGTCAAGGGGTGAATAGATTCTCACCATGGTGTCGCCCTGATTTTTGTAAGACTTTCTAAGCCTTCTGATATTTACATATTTGTGAAGAACTTTCTCACACACTTTCTGTAAACTCCTCAGTGTTTTGCGTTCCTCCATAGAGGAGGAGAAAAATTGATGGACTGTTTGTCTGTCCAGTGGCTTTGGAGAGGTGGCACTGCCACCATCCAATCCACTGTCACTTTTCAAAAACTATAAATACTGGAATCAGAAAAAATAAATGCTCTTCTCCTCTCTTCTGATCACCTGAGCTGCGGTGTGTGTCTGCGTTCTTTCGTGTCCTATAGCGACACCATGGTGATACACAGTATGATATAATGCAACTGAAGTGCTAGCTGGCAAGTTGGTACATTTTTCCAAACTGATTTAGCACCTACCAATTCACCAGTGAACTTATTTGAAAGAAACTACTTGTGCTCAGCTATTGAATCTTCCATCCCAGATCATATTGCATGGAACTCAACAACTTGTGATGACAAGCCTTCTGGGAAGTAAGGAACTGTGCCCAAGAGCATGCTCTAGTGGCTGCATCTCTAGCTGCTGGTCATGAGCTTTGGGCACTATTTCTGACTACGTGACTTGTAGCATGCTGCTTTCTGGATTCCACCATCACGGGTGTCATTTTTGGGTAGGAAATACAGGTGCCATTCCAGTTCAGCGGTTTCTGATGAGCTCTAATACAAACTTCAGTTTGTACACACACTTAAAGAGGTGGCTTTGGACCAGCTGTCATGTGTACCAAGAGAGGTGACTTCCACCTGCATGACCCTGAAGGCTGACCTGCATTTGCCTAATGTGTCCCACCAGCCTCTAAGATTTCATAATGTATGCTGTTCAGAGCAAATGAATCAGCTCTGGACTCCTAGAATAGCAGATGGGTTGCAGGCAACCAGACTCCAACCTTCTTTCTTCAGGTGACCATGTGGCATTTAACCACAGGTGTCTTACATCTGACAAGCCTGGTCAGGAACTTGTCAGACTTTAACCTGCAACTTCAGACAATGCTGACACAACCACTCTAGACTGAAATACAGTACGCTCTCACTATATTAAATTGGTTCAGATTTATGCTGTAGTGATGGTCAACACATTGTGCCCTGAGCAATTTAGTCTGAGATAGGCTTCTTTATAAAGAACTAATAATTTTAACAATTAATTTTCCCTGAATCTCTTACGCTAAGAAGTTTATCCAGAAGTAAAAATGCTTCAAGTCCTGAAAACCTGGGTATAATTAATCAAATTTAAACTTTTTATTTTTCACAGGAAGGGAAAAAAAACCCAGATAGCAACTACAGTAGTTAGGATAAATTTTACTAGATGCATTTTGACCACGCTGACCCTGATTCAGCAGGTCACTGGACAGCACTGTAGAGGTGTTTAAAAACAAGGGATCTCCACAACAGAGTAGCTTGAGATTCTCATTCCCAGTGGGAAGGTCTACAGCTTTTATAATCATTGCATTTTCTAATGTTGGCTGTCTGAAAATAACTAGGTCTACTAGCCATGTATCAATGTTTGCATTGATCTCCTGGTGCTAAATTATTCTAAAATCAGTTTTGCTATATCACCAGTCAAAAAACAGAGCTAATGAGGATGTGGGATAAAGAAGCACGTTTCATAAATTATGCTAACCCCAGGTAATCTGCATCATCTTAGGTTTGTAAAATGTTCTGGTTTTTTACAATACATGTGGTTTTGGATATTGATATTTTCACTTAGCTATGATATCACCTTCTACTTAGAATAGCATCTTTCATCCCAAAATGTGGTCTCTCTACCTACCTGTAGGATGAAGCTGAGTACACACAGTGATGAAGAGAAACTAGACAAAGCCACATGAAACATTACGAGAAGAAACTCAGTCAGAAGAGCTGGGAAAACAAAAATTTTGAAGAATCATATTATAGAGATTAGTATCTGGCCAGTAAATTTGGGTTAGCATTCTGTTCTCATCCACAGTCCGAAAAGGACCCTGCTTTTAAATTTCAGTGAACAGATGGTGAAATCCCACTTCCTGCTACTTTCACGCTGGGAGAGTAACTCAATACTACATCAGCCAGGAGACCAACACCTACAGAGCTGCAAGAACACTCTGCATGGAAACTGGCCTCTCCTTGGAGGTCTCCTAACCAGGACCCCTGCCATATTATTTAAAGAATATCATGCACTCAAAACTGAGATGGCTTTGGAAAATGCAAGCAAAAGCTGATGCACTATGCCTCGATTAGTCTAACACAAGATAATATGTATATTTTTTGCCTTTATGCTTAATTGAAATTGCATTTTAGTGGCTTCCATGAAAAGGACAGATTATATTTGGCATCATTATTACTAGTGTAACCATCCAGAGAAAGCTGCAACACAGTTATGTTGCAGAAGACATTAATGAATAACCCACAAAATGCTATTAAAAAAAAAAAAAGGTTATTTCATTCAGGACTAATGTCTGTACACAGATCTCCCAAATTTCCACTGGTTTGCATAAGCTTTGAAACAACAACATAGAAAAATGGCCCAAAGCAGAAATCAAAACAGCAAAAACAAGCAATCAAGATCTTCTACTCTGAAAACAGATACAAGCAAAAGTGTGAACACCAGCAATGTAATGCTGAACAAAATGAGCTTTATACATCACTGATAAGAAAGCAGACACACTGGATTTTGCATACATCACAAAACAGGTGTACAGGCTTCCAGAGACTATGATGGGGTTTAAAGACTCTTTTCTTCAAGATCTGTCCTGAAAGGCTATGTAGTCTCTTCCATCCAATAGCTTTAGAAGCTACTCATAGAACAGCAGTAATTTACTTTTGTTGCAATCTTATCAAAATAAAGAATAAATAAACTTGGAAAAAAAATCTGGGAAAAAGAATGACTCTGTTTTGAACTATGCAATTTCTTTTCTTAAAAAGGAATTTTTTCTGAAATACAATATTCAAACAAAAGTGGCAAAAATCCAAATAATAAAGATCCTACTGTCAGGGTTCTTCATTTTCTTAAGCAGGTGAACCATCAAAGCCCTCCAATTTTTATCTACTCCATATTTCATTCATAAAAAGTGTTACATCAGCATAGTCACCAGGTAAAGCTGCTGGTTTATTCTAAATGGACTTTCCTCAGACAGTGGCACAGATGATGAGTGATTGTCCAATTCTGAAGCTATCAGAACTGAACGGATTTAGCAATGTCATAAACACTTCTCGAGGGAGTCACCTGGTGTTGAGAACTCACTTTACATGCCATGTTTCAAAATCACTTTTAATGGATTTACATTAGATTCAAACCCACTTTAGAGCTATTATTTCTCCCTTTCAACCTTTTCACACACTACAGCAATGTACTACAGCATATTTTATAATCACATGTTTGCAGGCCTGTGGGAAAGTAAACAAAACTTCAAAGGGTTATTATTTAAGGACTCTGTATTATGGCCATAGGCCTGGCTGTTTTTCTTCCTCACCACCCCTTGGGCCCAAAGCACATAATCATCCAGTAATTGAACTGAAATGTCTAAATGGCTGGATCCCCTGAAGGACATAGGTAGTTAGCAGCGAAGAAAGTAAGGGACATTTCAAAAAACCCTCACAGCACTTTCCTGCACTACTTAGAAACACCGTGTAAATGTAACTGACCTGCACCTGATAGGCTTTTACAGAGAACGGAACAGCGCATGGATATTTCTGGAGTTGTAGCTAAAGTAAAGATTAAATGTTGAACCATGCTGCATCTGGAAGCAAAGGTCTTACATTTAAATTACTTTCAGAAGAACTGAGAAGAAGAAACAGAAATACACATATGTACACAGACGTATATATAACACAATAGTGTCACTAATACCACGTGAAAGCAAACCCCTCTAGGTCCTCGTATTTAATAGCCCATCCAAAAAGTGTAATGGATAGCAGATCCCAGGCTTTCATACACTGTAACTGTCAAAGCACTCAGGAGATAGAGAAGTGAAGGCTCTGACAGCTCTCTTTTACATTCTAAATGACATCTGCATTCAACAGAACAGAAATAAAGATTAAGGGAAACACCTGATATGATAATGCTCAGCTTACCTCAAAATGCAATATTTAAAAAGTACAGAGAAACATAGGTCTGCCTCCTTGTACTGTAAGTAAAAACTGGTGTTAAAGCCTCTGAGGTCTTCACCGCTGCCAGAAAGGCAGCACCGCAGCATCCAACAGACTGCAGGAGCCACAGCCTCTGACTATGGAACTGTTGCAATCAGAAGGTGCTTCACCAGAGAAGGGAGGGAGGAGACAGCCTTTGAATTCACACAGAAAATGGCTACAGGTGCAGTCACACGGCATAAGGAAATTAAGTTGGCCAAAACCTTTGCAGCCTCTCCTGTACCCCGGCGAGGAGCAGGGTGCCCCTCGCTGCTCTGGGTCTGTACCTTTTGCAGTGAGTACCTGCTGCAGATCTCTTCTAAGAGGTTACCAGCATTACGGCTTCGACGAGACACGTCAGCACACAGATCACCAGAGATGATTTCAAATAGATTTTCGCTGGTTGATTATATAAACGATGCCTCTTATAGCTGGAAAAACATCTCAAAGGCAATATAATGACGACATGACAATGTATGTAAATCAAGAACTGCATGTGGGTTTATTTTACACTTGAGAAAACAGTGGATTTAATTGTGTGAACCAAAATGTACTGTACAATATTAATGATAAAACATCAAAATGTATAATTCATAGTGCATTGCTTGCTTTATTTTTATTTATTTATTTTTTTTGTCAGATAGTTCCTTTAAGTACATGCATCTGGAAAGATGCAGGTGCCAGTAAAATTCCTCTATTTATATCAAGCTGCAGGAACTAAATTTTATTCAAAAAGTGTGGTTTTACATTATATACACAGAAATCGAATATAAAATGACAATATAAAAAGTTAAAAGAGAAAGCATACAGCCAGAAGGTACAAAGAAAGTTGAACAGTTTAAAATGGTACGATATGTAACATGTATTTTTTAAGCTGATGCTGGCAATTTACAAGGAACAGAATCCAACATTTGCCCCATTTTTTTTTGTTTTCATTTACCAATGCAGCACACTATAGAAAGGTCAGCTTGTACCAAAGCTTAACATTTGTAAATAACTATAAACTGCAGTATTTTACAGAAAAAAAAAATAAAGGAAAGAAAAGAGCATTTTTACATTTGTTTTAAATAACAGCTTGCATACTTTTATTTCTCTTTTGCCAAAAAGTGGCAATTCTCAGCATCCAGAGGGTTTGGGCATAGTGGCAACTTGGTTTGCTTTTTTTTAATTATTATTTAACTTATATAGTTGTGGCTTCCTAACCCCTTGAGTACTACACAGCTCTCCTTCTTCCAAGGACTGCATGCACAATATCTTCACAAACCAGTTCTGCATTAAAAAAAAAAAAAAAAAAAAAAAAAAAAAAAACAAATCTTTTAAAAAAAAAAAC
>VXBU01006143.1:1194926-1204926 GCA_013400315.1 Bombycilla garrulus
TTTTGTTTTGTTTTGTTTTTTTTCTTATTAACTTATTTAGTCACTGGGAAAGGCACCGAAATGCTATTACAGTTCTCAGAGGGTTAAAACTTGACACTACCAGGTTCTGTGACCTTTATTGTCATGGCAACTTTGTAATTTTAGGATGTCTCTTTATCATTGTTCTTTGTGTCTTTCTTTACGGCTAAATTAATGTCTCTCAATAGTGTCTCCCACTATATTCTACAAAAGATAGCTTAACATCAAGGACAGATGTTGAAAATAAAGGTCAGACTTTGACTCACAAAAAATAAAAACAGAAACAAAAAAATAACCATGCACAGATCAGACAAAGAGCATATAAATATAACTACAAAATAAGTGTAAGAAAAACCAAGGTCCAGATAGGCAGTTCAGCAACAAAAGTAAGACTGATTTCAGAGGCTCAGGTCAGGCCTAGTGCAGTACTATGAAGAAGTTTAGTGCAATGTTCCTGTGGTCACTTGCATACCTGGCTGCTTACCTGGACGCTATTGTTTTTCTAACTCAGTTACATAGATCAGATGGTCCTCTGGGGACTTGCCATGTGTTTTACTAAGGTGCAGTTTGACTGCATGCTTGCTTGCAAAAGTTCGGTTACAGAGCTTACATTGGAATGTGGAGCCTAAGTCCTCCTCAGCAATTCCAAGTGAGCCCAAAGTCTTGTTTGTGAGGACTTTTGAAACATTCTGCTGTTCTTGAATCTGATTAAGTGGCAACTTTGACAGATCCTTCAAACTAAACCCTAGGTGTGTCTCTAAGTGACTTATGTACGTAGAAGCAGTCCTGAACTGAGAGGCACAATCATTGCAAAAGAAAACAGGATGTCCTGTGTCCAAGTTCTTTAAAAATTTAGTTCCACCTGTCCTCCTTAACTGATACTTCACATTGGCCAGCCAGTGGCTAATTGTGGTCATGGAAAGACCAGTAAACTTAGAGATGTGTACCCGCTCTTGTGGACCTAGGTCCGACATAATGTATTTGCCTTCTGGGGTCTCCCTCAAGCTGGAAGCAAACTGGGCTTGAAGAATCAGAAGATGCTGAGGGTTCCAGTTGGACTGCCTGCCCTTCCTCTTGTGTACTGGTGACAGTTCATCCAGAGCTTCCTCAAAACTGCTCCCATCAGCATCAGACTTCTCTGACACGGTAGAGGGAGTTGAAGACTTGGGTGTCAAACGCCCCGTGAGGTTCTTCACCATATCGGAAATATCCAGCAGGGCGCTCTCCCTCAGCGGGGACGAGGCAGAGTCAGCCACACTGGAAACAAGAGGCTTGTTTTTGGACTTAGTTAAATCAATAGGTTGATCGCTGTTCTCATAGTAATACCGGTCAATAGCATCAGCCTGCTTGACTGGAGTGGTTGGGTAAATGGGTTTGTCCAACATGCTGTTACTAATTTTGTACAGCATGGCCAAAGGGTCCAGAGAGGGGCTTACCGGCTTAGAAATTTTGCCTAAGTGGGTATTCATAATGGACTGTAAAGCGCTCAATGGATTAATGAAGGATGGCTCAGGTGAATGATCTGTGATAATTCCTAAATTGTTACAGCCATTTGCAACCTTTGTTTTAAGTGGCTCTGTGCCATTTGGTGTATGTGCTTCTGCTGGACTATCCTTTTTGACCTTCTGAACTTCAGACTCAGAGCTCTTCTTTGGCTGCTGTTTGTTATTTATTTCTTCTGCTTTTGGGAAGTCCTTGTTTTCTTTAGCAGCAGGTGAAATGGGTTTAACTGGAGAACTCTTCTCCTTCTCCAAAGGCTTCTCTTCCTTCTTCACACTGATTTTACCTGTAACTTTCTCCACTAGCTCCTCCATAGCAGATACATTGCTCTTGTGAGGTGGGGGTGTGAGATTGCCTGGGGAATGGATGAGTGCGTTGTGTTCTGACGATAGCGATTTCACACTGCTTGCGTAGGACGGCTGCATTTGAACGCTCTGCACCGTGGGCTGAAGGGGTTTGACTGTTCCTGGGAGCTGGTAAGCTGCATGAATGCTGGGATATCCTCCCCAGGAAGGGGCTCCATTCTGGGCTTTGCTGATGGCTGTTGTCACTGTGTTCTCCAGAGATTTCAGTATGTCTATTCCGCCTTTAGGACTATCATCTAGGTCCTCCTCTCTGAGGTATTGATACAAAGTTGTCGGCTCAAATTTCTCTGTAGAGTCCTCACTCTCTTCTTTAATCTTTTTCTCTGTTTCAGTGACCACCAGCTTTTCCTTGTCTAGGTCTTTCTTTTCCTCTGAGTTTGTGGAGCCCGCTGGGGAATCGGGCTGCTTTTTAATGTTGGAGGCTGGCAGCCTTGTATGGGTGGTGGGTGGAAGAGGTATAGACTGTATCTTCTCCTCCACCACCGGGTCCAACACTAGCTGTTTGCCTTTTTTGGAAGCAGAATTTGTCACCTTCAAGAAATGACCGGTGACCATCATGTGAGCAGTGAGCTGCTGCAAAGTATCGTGGGAACTGCCGCATTCCATGCATTTCAGTATTTGGGCTTTGCGTGCCTCAAACTGCCAAGTGTAGCTAGCACCATTTTGATAGCCATAGCGGTTGTTCGGAGTCACGTAGGGGTTGGCAGTTTTCTGGTCCTTCGCAGACTCACCCAGTGAAGCTTCTGCCGTGATCCCTGTTGGTTCAGGTGAACAAGGCGAAGCCAAGTCCTGAAGTGCTCGCTTTTTGGTAGAAGGGACCAATTTGGTGATGGCTGGTACTGGCTCCTTCAGAGGCACTTTCTGGTAATGCTTTGTTTTTATCATATGGACACTGAGGTCTTGCAAAGACTCAAATGAATGCCCACAGTACATGCACTTCAGCACTTTCTGGGCATCCTCTTTGCCTTCCATTTCCATAAGCGATCGTTTCCTAGGCTTCGACCACCGCTTGGTCTTATCAGCTTCTTTATCTCTGTTGTCGTCGCGGTAATGTCCAGTTTCATTCATGTGCACGGTTAGCTCCACCAGCGTGTCATAGGCTGCACTGCAGTCTTTGCATCGGAACTTGCTGGCACCTGTGAACACAGACCCATAGAGTTTATTGTTTTGCCGGTAAAGCTGTACTGTGCTGAAGAGACTCGGCTCTGGGAGAAGTCCATACGATGAGGTCTGCTGCAGAGTTTTAGCTAACGCAGCCTGGTGCCAGTCGTAACCTGATCCACCACTGTTATTATTACTGTTACTGGTACTACTGGTGGTTGTACTGGTGCTAGTGTTGGTACTGGTAGTACAGGTACTCTGGGAGTTGGCGTTGGTGTCAGTACTGGTCATGTTTTCATTCTGGCTGATTCCATTGTTGCTGGTGGTTGGATTGGGTTTCTTTAAGTCCAAAGCTAAACTGGACCAGCAAGTCTCTGAAAGCAAATTTGCATACACAGCTTTTATTTGTGCCAAGCTGTCCTGTGGATAGGAAACATTGTCTGTGCACTGAGGATCCTCTTTCTCTTCTTTAGAGGAAGTGCTTTTGAAATGGGCCAGCTGATCGCTGTTTTCACTAAACGGCGAACCGTAGCCTGCATCCTGATTAGTTGCAGTGCTGACTGGGGAGTTCTGGTAGCTTTGAGCCTCTTTGATCTCCGCTTCTTCATTGCACAAAAACTCATTCTCCTGGATGTCCAGAGACAGCCCATCATCTTCCACGCTGTCTTCATCTATTTCTGCTGCTTTCAATTCTTCCTCAGGAACATATGCTAAAATACAGGAGGGGAGATGGGGGGAAACAAGACAATGTTACTGAACGTGCACATATTACATCGCTCTCCTGCACTAAAAACAGTAACCATGAAGACAAATTTTGAAGATACATCCAAAATCCAAACTCACCATCACTCACACACTCTTCCAATAAATCCACATACTCTGTCATGGTTACAGTTTGATATCAGTGATACTGAAGAATAAACTTTGACTTCAGCCGTAAAATATATGCCAGGACCACAGTAAATACCACAATATCAAAACTAAAATCAAACAAAGAGCCTACTAAACTAGTTTTTATCAACTTAAAAAATGGCCTGATACTGAGCTATATTTACTGCACTACATATGTATGGGTAACACGTTGCAGCTGACCTGCATCCCTCAGACCATGACACTCAGAATCACTGACTTGACCGACTCTATCTTGTCAGTTCTGTCTTTTCTTGCAAACTGGCTTTAGCTACAGCTTCAGGGGCCATTTCTGTGTCACTGATACCTGACTCTAATGAAGCCATACAGGGCAAGAGTGTCAGGTCAGCTGTTCCCAGGGTCTCCTGGCTGTACTGCATCCATCTGAGAGCAAAACAGCTTTCATTTTTGAAAGGTGAAAAGAGAAGCAAGACTGATTGCTTTCTGGAACGGGTAGGATGTAGTTTGCCTCCTGTTATGATCTGATGTGTGTCCTGCATTTACCATTTTGAAAAAAAAGCAGTCAGAAACTAAAAGTAAATGCTAGAGATTAATTTCTTAGAGCAACAAACAAAAACATTGAGATCTCCAGTGCATCTTGATTATTGGCTCATGGAAAATATAAAACTTTGCTATTGCATTGCTATCTGTGAAACTATATGATCTCACCAAACTATGTGTTTATCTATATCAAACTATTTGCTAAACTAGCAAATGTGATATTCATGAGCAGATGGCCATTACATCAAAACACATTTACTCCAAGGGCTCAATTCACAGAAGTGACTTACATGTACCTAAGTGATAAATGTACACTTTCATTGCAAAGCAGAAAACATAGTTGTACACATTTCCCTCCAGTTTTGTAAAAGAAGCTTAAAAAAATCACAATGCTAATAGAATGTAGATCATTTATAAGAATGTCAAGGTAGAAAATATGGATTATGAACAATTTTCAGTGACTGAATAAAAAAGTGCCTCCTTGTCAGGTGAACTCTGCAGCAAGTGATGCTGAAATGTGTCCTGTGTCCTTTCATGGTACAATACTGAAAGAAAGCCAGAAAAGAGGCACTTCTGCTTCTATGTGGTATGAAGAAAATACGTATTATCATGTTAATAAAGCTGAGATCTTCTTCAGCTGGGGGGAGCATAAGTACAAGTCGAGCTTCTTTTTGTACACAGTCGCTAACATATTCTGAAATGTCTTTCCTGAAAAATAAAAAGAATCTTCTTTTATTGTAACATGAATACTCTTTGAAACATATTACGGTCAGTACTGCATTATGTATTCACCTTTGCAATTCAGTTTTAATGCGGTCCCTAACTGCTTCAGCCTGGTCTTTTAAGATTAAGTAGCAAAATACTCCATCTAGTACTGGGGTTGTACTGAACCTTAAGATGCCCTTTGCATTTTTCAGCTGTTCCCTAAATGTCCATATTTTCAGATTACAATTTGATCTTTTAGTTTTTTAAAAAAGTTCTAATCAGGGCCCAAACAGATAAATCACCCTCAAGTGTTTTCTAATATGTTTAAAAGTAACAAGCACAATAAGTAAAATTCAGAAGTAATACTGGAGTCAAAGGCCAGGAAGATGTCAGAAAAGCATTGTAAAACCAGATGAAAATATTCTCCAAAAGGCATTTTGTCCATAAAATGAAGAATAGAATGCAGAACTAGTAAGAGAATTCAGAAGGCAGTCAGCTTCCCTGTCTTGCAGCAGTGCTGCTGTTGGAACACTCTGCAGATGTTTGAGCTTGCTAGGACCACCGCAGTTCTGAACTCTAGATACGCAGGTAGAATTCACTCCCACAGCTGCAGTCTAGGATCTCTTAGCTCTCTCATGCAACACACCTGTTTGCAGTAATTTCTAATGGCAAAAAAAGCAATACATTTTAAGTTTCAGAAAAGTGAAGAACAGTTAAAGAATAATATGGTTTCTAATTTTGAAATTACTTGTAAATAGAAAATAAATCCCTCTGAGACCTAAAATGCACAATAACAGGCAGTTACCTAGCATTTTTATTTAAAAAATAAACCCAAAACAGGTACAAGCTAAAAACTGAGAGGACACAAATCTTGAGCTTTTATGAACTGCTCTCTTCTCACTAACCACAGTGCAACTATGTCACTTTTCTCTAATTTTCACACCCCAATATTTTTAATAACTAGGTGCAAAAAACTGTTCTAAGATGCTGGATGTTTCTTTAGTTGATCCAGCATTTTGTAAGGACCCATATGAATTATTTGCTTACATCTCTTTAGTTCTAAATTGCATAAATACATATTTTTATAATTGCTATATATAACCATCTATATATCTGCTTAAGTAGAAACTCTAATGATCCACTGCTGTCTTTTTTTATTTACTTATGATGGTATTTTCTCCACTCTTATAGTTTTGCACTGTATCATAAAAACAAAAAGGAGCTAAACCACACACAAAGCATTAAAACTACCTGTAAGGTCCATGTTAAACTGCCAAAGCAAATCTTTTCCTACTTTTCCTACTCTTCGGTTTTGCTGAGATTATTACACGATTGAGTTTACTCCCTTACTAACATGTACTGCAAAATAAGGGTTAAGAATGTACAAATGGCCAGAACTATGATTTTCTACAATTTCAGAATTTAAGCCAGTTCTAAAAAAAACCCTGAATTTGAAAGATGTGCACACCCACATGTCTGTACATGTATCTAAAGTCACAAAGAAATAATGCTTCTTAACAAAAAAGAGAGTAATTTATCTGTAATGTTTAATTTCTATCATTGCAATAAGAAATAGTCTATTTAACTCCTCTGGTTATCATAGGATACAGACAATACCTGTTCATTCAAGACTACTAATGCTTATGAGATGAATAGCAGCACACTCAACATATGGTATTTTGCAAGGTCAGTACAATTCTCTAACTGAAAAGGTTTCTGTAAGAGCTAACACAGAAGCAAACAAAGGGAAGAATGTTAATGTCTAAAAACATGTACATTTTACTAAAATTCCCACAGAAATTTGACAAATAAATAAAATTCAGTATTTTAAACACAGCAAAAATGTTCCTATTATAATTACTTGCAGAGAGAAGTAATATATTCTACCTTAAATAAAAGCATGAGATGTTCAGATTATAAATTATAAAAGGTAGATCAACAGACAGATTTCAGACAACATATTTTTCTGTGACCGAGTAACTCCCAGCAATCTTGTCCAGACATAGCAAAGATACTGCTAGTTCACATGTCCCAAAACCACACAAAAATATCAAGACGAGATATAAGCAATGATACTCCACAACAATAACTATATTCAAAGCAGAAGAAATTGCAGAACATAGTGTCAGCTTTTTTCTTCCTTCTCATTTGTGTCTGAACAGACTGAGGCAAATGCAAAATGTAAAAGGGGGAAAAACCTCCAAATTCCAGAGAACTAAAAATTAGGGGGAGGATTTTGTATTTCTTTTCTTCCTGTTAAGAGTTGCTATTATTTTTTTTTTTTTGCCTATAAAATGTGCCTTCTGGATGCCAATGCTTCCCCATAGATATACTGTCATCTTTGAGCAGTGTTAAAAGCTGTGTATTCTAATCTAAGTGGACATGAGATGCTATATATTGTACATGTGAGTAGCACAGCACATTGTGTTTGCTTCAGTGAGAATATTTACACTATAAATACACATCTATTGTTTGAAAAAGCATACAGAGATCTGAAATGTAAGGTTGCGTTTAAAAATACAAGTATTCTCACATAAAACCTTTCCACAACCTTGGAACTATGCTTTTGAAGGAATCTGTCTCTGCAGAGGCATTCTTTTCCATTCAAAAAGGGATTCAACATTGAATAAATTATTTTGAAAAGCACCAAAAGTAATAAGTGTATCTGGTTTTAGTAGTCTACAAAATTAAATGCAGTAAGCTCTTCAAAACCCAATTTTAAATCCTCCAAATAAATAAATTTATTCAGACGAAACACCTAAGTAGTGAAGGTCACAGTTCAGTAAAGGAATTGAATACTGAAATAATTTCCAATGAAATACCTATTTGATAGTTTTGACAAATAGGGATAGGGATAGGTCTAAAATTCTTCACTAAATCAGGGCCTACTCTGTGACTAAACAATAGTGGCACAATGTGAGCGTTCACCATTCTTCAACAGATGTATTGCCACAGCTTCTAGTATTTACCCAGCCAACAGGAGACAGCAGCTGCAGAAGTTTTCACAGCTCACACTGTCACCTTGCACAAACTGCACTCCAGGCTGGGGGTGATTTCCACTGTGCACAATAACACATTTCATATCTTAGGAAAAAAAAGTACAGATAGAAAAGACAATCCATAGCCACACATCTCTCTCATTACGGAAAAGCAAGAGGCAGGTGAAAAAACCCAAATCATTTATAGACATGTTTCAGGAATACAGAGTCATGAGAGTTTTACAAAAGAATCCAAAATCTCACATTGTGAGAGTTTAACATGCCTGCTGGAAGATTTGCGAATCTTCTGTATTAGTATATAGAAATGTTCATACAAAATTCTAACACAGATGCTACAAATCTGTGTGCATGTGTGTGTGTCTGTATTACGATGTCACTATGGTGGAAAAATATGGCTTAGTTATGACAAAGGCTAAGGAGCAGCAGAGAATATGAGACAACCAGATAACCTTACTACATTGGTTTGTGTCTTTCATTTCTAATTGCAGCAAAATGGGGGGCAAAATACTAGAACTGCCTACCCTCTAATTCTAATGCAATGGGTCTGAAAAGCAGATAAGGTACTGTAACAAGAACAACCTCCATGCTTCTAGCAGGTTGAATGATAACCCTTAAAGGCATCCCATTAAAAGCCAACAAAAAGATTCTTCACCTCTTTCTCTTCTCTTCTCTATCCCCTTAAAATGAATGCTGCAAATTATTAGTCAACACTGGCAATTGGAGAACGAAGCAGCTTGCATGTGAGTATATTTTCACAATGATTCTAATCTGAGAAATTTACTTGCTCTTCCCCTTCTATCTGATAAACTATATATTCAAGCGTTCTCATTAGTGTTCAGATCACCAAAGAGAGCTGGAGATGAATCAGTCCATCCACCCCTCCTCTCCCTGCTCTGTCGAGATTATTTCATTGAAATGTTCATTTTCATCCCTGCTGGCAACATTAGAATGGAAGTATTTAACCTGTTTCCATTACTTATACAAATTACCATTATGGGGTAGGACAGATGTTAGAATCATGCCACATAACTGACTTCCATACATTCTTTACGGGGAGGATAAGAAGAAGGAAAGCTGTTAGATCATATTATCCAGTCTCAATAATGTTCTCTCTCCTCCCAGATTCATTAACTTCCAACATCAACGTTTCCCTTTCTTTCTGTGTGAAAATGCTCAGTCTCCTTGAGCTCATTTAATTTGGAGCAGGAAATCTTTGTCAGAAATAATTTTTTGATCAGGTGCTCTAACTAAGGGGCGAAGGGGGGCTTGGGGAAAGAATAAAGAAAAGGGGGGGAAAAACCCAACACCTTGTCGAAAATGTTATTTCTCTAACATGGATGATGAAAGAGAAGTCAGTTAAGATGCTGGTACTCAAAGATGGCTGTCACTTCAGATAGGGGATGGCACGACTCACCTAGACAGGTGACGCTTTGGTGGAGAAAAGGCTTGCTGCATTATTGAGAGCACCAAAGATCAGGATGACAAAGACTGTAGGCCCAGGGTGCCTGGGGCTCCTAGAGAAGTGACTTCAGCAGGCACATGGATTTTTCCTCCATTTGCATCACTAACTAATAGTGAAGTACAAAACAAAAGTTGGGTGATTAAAAGGCAAACTCATGGTTACAGACGGCAAACACCCCAGTCACCATCAGCACTAACCATCCATTCATTTCAAAAGAACATGGGAAAAACTCAAGGCGTTTAAAACAAAAAAAAAGATTTTATTACAAATTACTTATTTAAAAGGCTTTCCTGTTCAGCTCCCTATTTTCCTATTTTCCTGCTGAAATATCTTCCTGCCGCCCCTTTAATGCTTGCTTAAGGCTTTGTGATTTTGCCATTCCGGAATATATCCTTGCACTCTGACATAGCTGAGAATTACTGCAAAACACATCAAATTTG
>VXBU01006143.1:1209926-1239851 GCA_013400315.1 Bombycilla garrulus
TTTGTGGAAACTCTAGTTCAAGCAAGAGAGCCTTGGAGAGGCCTTTTGTGCAGAGTGCTGCCTACAGGATTTCCCAACTTCGCAAGGGTAAAGGAAAAATAAGGCAGTTGGTTTCAATACCAAACTTTATGATGAAAAGGTGAGGATATGCCACTTGGACTACATGTTTGTGGTTTCTCCTGCCGTTTCCTCACTTACTGAATATATATCATAGCCATTGTGGTTTACCCTCAATGTAACCCCTTCTGTGATGAAAGAAACATCAATCACTCACTATGGTGGGTTTTAGCAATGTAGGTTCATGACACCATAAAATTTGGGAAGTGTGGGGACACTGGGCTCTGATAAAACGCCAATGTCACTTGCTTAAATTAAGAAACACATTCAGATCTGGTTTATACTCAAATTAATAAAGCTGTTTGTTAAAAAAGTAATTTTTCAAACCAAAATTATTCCCGATACTAGCACATCACAGGATCAACCAGAAGATAGCTCTATTGCAGCAAATCCAGGAAACATACTTGCTTTGCTTCATCCATTCAAAATAATTATTTTTAAAAAACAACAAAACAAACAAATATAAATCCACACCTGGCAAAATGAGACAATACAAGAGACAATTTTACATTATACTAAGAAGATGGATGATTTACAATGAAAAAATAATTAAAATAGACTGCATTTAGCCTTTAACATTACTCAAAAATATTAGGCTAATGACTAAAATCCAGAGCTTGAAGAAAAGTTAAAATTTTAGTATTTTTGTCTCTCAAGAACCTTCTTGGTACACACTATGACAATTTAAGGTGAGTAGAAGAAAAAAGCCAAAAGCCAACTGCCCAGAACCCTAATCTTTAACAATTCTTTGAAATACGACCTCCTACGTCATTTAATTTTTGAAAACCCTAAGGTCATGTAACACACTTTCTCTGTCATTTGTAAGTACATTAACTCAGTGGCCATATGACAGTGAAATTATGATAATGGGCTGCTAAAATGGGTCATGCAGACATTGCATTTCATGTTAGCTTCAAACAACAGTGAGAATATAGTCCAAATCAAATATGACAGTACAAAAGCACATGGTTTACTTTGCTCAACGCTTTGCCAGTGACTGGGAAGAGGGATACAGCCACTAAATATAGTTGCATTAATAGAGTTTCCCATCTATGAACTGTCCTTCTCTCCCCACCCAGGATGCACTAAAAGAAAACCACCACAACAAAAAAAACAAACTTTTTAATAAAAGATTGTATTTTTCCTTATAAGGTTTTCCTTTGCATCATACAAAGGTTATACTTTGACAAAGCCAACATTCTTAGAATGTAAACAGTATCTTGAAAGAAGACAGAGAACAACACAAATCTTCACACAAAATAAATCAGTTTTTGTCTTTTTTAATGTATACTATCATTAGTATGAATTCTTCTATCTCTACGCCAAACTGAATAGATATTGACTGAAGCCTAGGTTCATCAACANATGACAAAATTATCCTGAGGTGCATGCTTCAGGGACAGTCCCCTTTATGTTCCTGCTTGTATCAAG
Organism: Bombycilla garrulus; assembly: GCA_013400315.1. NCBI lineage: Eukaryota > Metazoa > Chordata > Aves > Passeriformes > Bombycillidae > Bombycilla > Bombycilla garrulus. The sequence continues at coordinate 1,211,475 of VXBU01006143.1, forward strand.
GTACAGGATCAGGAATCTTTTTGTAAAATTCAAACAAGCACAGCACATCAGGGTTTACTTGTCCTTTCCTCCTTCATACAGAGCATTGCATTTGGGAGAAAGAGAACTGCAGTATTGAGACTCTTAAAGACGACCTCCTGAAAATGCAGGCCACCTGCCCGGGATCAAAATTTTTGCACCGGTTAAAATCACACAACTGCATTTAACCCATTGATTTTTTATAATATTAATGCTTGTTAACTACCTGTAATAAAGGCACAATTTTCTATAAAAAGCCCTTTTCTCTTTCTTTGTCTTTTCTGCACAATTTGAAAACTGTCAGTCTAATAGTTCCTAAGAGAACTAAGCAGTAAGGTTGACGAACACAAAAGCACGGAAACACCATCGCATGCAAAAGTTAGCTGAATAGCACAGATAATTGCTTGGATAATTATTTTGATAGAAGCCCTGCTGAAAGCTCCTATATTTTATGATACATGTGAAGTGTACATGACCCACCTCCAACATGTGAGCCCTGTGCTGGATGGTAACTGAAGTAGTGACTATTTGCTTTTCCTTTTACTTCAATATGATAAATAATGTGCAGTTAGCTAAAAGGAGAATGGGCAACCTAGATTACCAAGCTCATATTTATTTTTAAGCAAATCCTGTCTGTCAGACAGGGGGAGAAATCAAGTTACATAATTTATGTAAGGGGTGTCCATTATGTACATAGTAATGTAGCAGTCTGAGAGAAGACAAGCAAGTAGCAGTGAGAGAAGTTGCTCTTGAGGAAGATCACATTGCCCAGCTCCAGCCCGTGAGCTTCCTGAGCCTTATGCAGCCTGACTGACAATGAGATTTAATGTAGCCTAACTATAGTAGCCTTGAGCAGAGATGCAATTATAACAGGAAGGCACAGAGAGTTTTAGTGTATTAGACTGGATCAGACTGTTGTGAGCATCAGTGGTGTAATCAGCAAATGCTTGAGAGCTCTTCCAGGCTCTTCCCCCCCACCACCTGAAAATTCAGAACATAAGAACCTTCCACTATTAAGAACTTGAGTAAAGGTCATTTTGTTTTCCTCAATACCATAAAAAATGGCATAGCTAGATTTGACATGCATATGCAAATCAGCACACAGGAAAAAAAACCACCTGATTTTCCTTCACACTAGATTACTGTATCTGAAGAAAATGTTAGAAATAAACACCTTGACCAAGGGAAAAAACCCACACTAGCTCTTTGGTTTAATTGGCAGAAGAGTCTTCGCAGATGTAGCAGTGCTGGACAAGATTATTGTCTCGTGGCAGATCATAACAAAAATGTACAATTCTCCATTGGTCAGAAAAACAATAATTCAATTTAAATTGTATTTTAACATACTTCTAAACAAGACAGACAGGTATTTCACAATACCTGAGAATATTACATCAATTACAGATAACTGGTTAATTATATCAATATATATAATACTAAACAAATAGAAACAATTCCAAAGGTGAAAAAAAATCACCACGGCTTTTCAATTTGTAGATGCTTGCAATGTCATGAAATGCAATATGTCATTTAGTGCTTTGACACTCAAAGTTTCTTGGCCTTAATTAGCACTTTTGTTTCAAAGAGCTTTGAGTATATGAACCTAATGACTAAATAGCTGCACCCACCCTCTCAAAAAAAACCCAAACCATTTTATTTCACCAAGATGAGAACCAACCCAAATGTTAACTAAATGTGTGTTTATCCAGAGTTTAGAAGGAGAACTTTTGGCAAGAGTAAATAGAGACTGTTATTTTGACCGTGCTTTTCATAAAACACATGTTCACACAGAACCACAAAAGGCATACATACAGACTAAATATATGCAAAAAAAAGAGTCCAACTAAAGCAATCCCACCTATATACCACAAAAGGAGTTACCAAATCACGTTTTAACTTCTGCAACCCATTCTAAAGTTCTTTTTCACTCTCATGATGGGTCTAGATAGATACTACGTGCACTAAAGTAGCAGGATAATATACCCTTATCTAGCACTAACATCTTTAATTTGTCACTTTCATGGCAGACATTTCCAGATAGTCTAGAGGTACAGAAGTTTTATGTTGCCAGCACAAAAGCAACTGAAGTACCTGACCACTTAAGCCCTCATATTTTAAAATTCATGACAGATGCAAAGTAAATTTTACTAAAGACGATTATATAATCAATAATTTGTTCAAAACGTTTTTCTCATGGAAAGTTATGATGTTATTTCAAGCAACTGCTTATTACTATGTTATAAAGCATATTCCTCTGCAATATTCTGTTCAGGATCATGAAACCTTGGCAGCCTTATACATTTCCTCTTGATATACAGCAAGAAGTAACAGAGTTTGGGACAGTAATAAAAAGGATTCATCACTTTAAAATAGTTTAACATCCATTGTGTGCATTAAATGTTGGGAAAATGTTTGCAGGAGCTACTGCAAAAGAGCTGCAAATCTAATTCTTTTCCCCTGTCTGATTGATACAATCAGGAATTCATTTAAATGGTCCTTTAGTGAGCTGTCATCAAACTGCAGCCCATTTACAGAAGGTTAGCTAATTAATGAACTCTTGATTGAAGATTAATTTGGCAACGCTTTTTAATTTTCGCCTTAAAACCATGACAAACAATGATGTATTTTAATTAGAGCTTCAACTATAGCTGGGTGCTTTATATACATCTCTGATATTGTAAACAGATCACATCTATTCATTGGTAAATAGATAATAATGTTTAATTATCTGGAAATTAACAAAAGACTAACAACATATCCTAATTTTACACATGCAGAAAAAACATATGTCCATAAAATGAAATGTCTTATTGAATAATGTAGATTCTACCAATGTACTTCCAAAATTCCTCTGTAACACATTGCTTTAATAAAAACTACTTGGTGCTAATTAAAAAGAAAGATACGAGCGGGTGTATTCTGTACGCATACCTACAGATGCAGTAATCCAACTATCCAGTATAAACCTGCTTCTTCTACATAAAAATTATTCTGTCTTCATGTAAACTGTGGTATTTCTGCACAATGATTGGTGATTTATTTGTGAAATTGCTAGACTGGGGAAGCCACACAGAGGTCTCAAAGCTCTCGACCAAGGTAAATAAAATGTCATAATATATTTAGCAAATAATAACGGAAAAAATAGAGAAAAAACATCATCAGAAGATGCCAGGAAACAAATAGGAATGCAGAAGAATAAAATTCCTAGCATTTCTCCTCCCAAATAAAGTCACTGTTCATAGTGATGCAACCTAAATAATGGCAGCAAATTCAACTGTATTTTCAGAAAAAATGTTCAATCACATTATTTTTCAATTTATCACTCTAATTTTCAGTCCTGTCTTCTATTTACAACTTTTTGTTTTCTTTTTCAAAAGACATAGCCTTTCATAGCTTTTATTTTATGTGCCATTACCCTCAACTCAGTTATTCTAACCACAAAAAGGCGGCAATGAAACACCATTGTCAAGTGAAAGCAGCAGCAAGTTCCTGCATATTGTCTGTGGTTTTGCTTGTGTGTTTGCTTTAAGGACAGGAAAACGGAATAGCATTTAAGATGCTCATAATAACCATGCTCACAAATAACACAATCAATAGCTTGTGGCTTTTTCAGAAATCATTTTCAACTAACTTGTCTTCTAACACTGGAGACATAGAATGCTTTCATCTGTTAGAGATCTGGCCTTTAATTGCTTCAGATTAACATTAAAACGCTATAATGTTTACCAAAAATGTCTTGGCTATAATTCCATGCATTTTATTTCATTTTAAAAACTGTTATATATTAATGACAAAATATTTGTCAATAACAGCAAACAGAAACCTGGAAATTACTTCAATATAAGAAGGTCTCACTTCCCCATTGATTATAGAGGCAGAGCTCAGTTAGGCAGGTGAAAGGTTCTGAATCAGACCCATCATCTTTGCCTGAATATAAGAAAGTCATAGCACATGTATGTGCTTATCCAAGGAAATATCTTTTTTTTTGGATAGATGAATATGTGAGCCATTTTGTAGCTGATGTTGGAGCCAGTCATGAACTGCTGAAAGAACTCGGGGTTTTCTTTAATTCCGTCTTTGTTTTTCATTGACTTTACAGCAGGTGATGCTTCTCAGAGGTTTATGGACACTATAATCAAATAGCAGGGAGAGCATGAATTCTTGAACATTTTTGTAGTGTAGCCATGTCTTAATAAGAAGACAAATCCCAATCCTGAAGAGACATCTAAACAGACAAAGAGCAGTCCTCACTAAATTCTCATTTACTGTGTTCCAGGTAAATATTACTATTGTTAGCATTATGGCCAGACATCATTATCCCGTCTGTATGACCTCTGATACTTCAGTTTAGTCACACTTTTGCTCGTATAGAACACCTGTGGAAAGCACATCAATAGCTAAGCAAAATGCAATACCACAAAAACACACTGTGATTTGTTTTCTCATGTGACTTGGTATCTGGAAAAGTGCAGGAGAAACAGCAGGAGCAAGCTGTTCCTGTACAGGCAAATCTTCCTAGAGCTACCAAAACCAACAAAGAAGAAAAATTACTGCTATGATAACAAACATCTGTGCATAAGCGCAGTATACTTTGACAAAAACTAAGTGCATGAAGTAAAACAGATAAAGGCAAAATCTAATTCTGTATTCACTAAAAGAGGTCCAAACTCATGTATAAATAATGACATGGGTGTAGGAGAGGAAAGAATTTGGCCTACTACTTGCATCTTTTCGATCCAGCAACTGTTCCTCTAGCCAGGCAAAAAAAAACCAAAAAAAAAACCCAAAAAAAAAAAAACCACCAAACCAAACCAAAAAACTACAAGGTTAGAGGATAAGAGATCCAATAATGTAAAATCAGTGGCATACAAACATTTGAGAAACAGCTTTCATCGGAGCTGTCTAGACCTAGATGTTTAAAATCATCTGTGTGAAAGGAGAGAGGAGAGAGAGAAAAATCACCTCTTTGTTCCAAAGAAAATGCTAGATTTTTTTACAATTATTTTAGTTTGAGTGGGTTGTGGAGACCTTTAAAGGAAATGAGCAGAAAAAGTGTTTTCATCACTTGTTAGTTCGTGCTTGAAAAGCTCAAATACTGTTTCATTTCAATAGTTCAGTCTTGGCATCTATGTACTCCTTGGTGCAGAATACAAGCACTGGCAATACAGGGAAAAAATTTGTGGTTACAGGTGAAGGAAAGGGGCCTGACAGGTGTTATCAGCCAGTGTTTGCCTGCCCACTGCAGGGGCACAGCAAGATCTCCTCCAGCCTGCACTGGAATGCGTTTCACTAACACGAGTGCTGACCTAGCCCATCCTCTGCTGGGTTCCCAGCTCTTCAGTGCTGGTGAATGACTTACTCAGTACTGTTGGACACAGTTAAATAGCATGTGCATCAGTTATAGCAATCTAAAAACAAACAAACAAAAAGGAAAAGGCCACAATATAAAATATATTTGTTCCTTTTACTTGGAGAAGTCTGGGGATGTTCAGATTGCAACTTTTGCTGCTGCTTCACTCTGCGGCTCATAAAACTCTCAGGACCTGTTTGTACCATGGGATGCATACCCTCTGCAAAATACTGCCTGCCCTTATTGGCACCAAGGGTAAATCATAGGAGGTACTGAGCAAATCACAGAAGAAGGCCCTTATTCACTATGTCATCCTGCTGTTAAATCTTCGCTAAAATGTGAGGGGAAGACCTCGAGGCTTTGCCTTTTGCTGTTTGGTCTTTTCATAAAAATTACCAAGTGTGTGGATGGCGAAATACAAATCCATGAGGGCTTGTTATTTCTGATCCACACATGAATTTATTTAACAGGGAACCCCATGAATATGTTAGAATACTAAAACAAGAGGTTGTGAAACCACAGAGGATACTCATTTTTCATCAGTATTGATACAAATATTCTTACTTAGCTGGGAAACAGTGAACAAGCAAACTACCTGCAAAAACTATTTTAATCCTACATCTGCTTACAAAAAATACTATACATATACATGGCACTAATTTGCAGCTATAATGGAAAATAAAATCTGAATTTCATTACTTGGTTTTACCCGTCTGAAGAAAAATGCAACATTGTTTAGTGACTATTCTATTACTTAAGAAATAACAGACAATACTGGATCTATTGTGAATGATTTGTGGCACACACTAAGGCACCTTTAAAGCAGAAAACCTTAGATAGCTAATAAAATGCACTTCTTGACTCTTTGGGCGGGACTTACAGCCAAAAGACATCCAGATGTTTCATACAGGTGTTAAGCAGCCACCAGAATGTGGTTGGATTGGTATATCCAAGCTCCTTACACCATAATACCTGTTCATTCTTAGGAAAACACCATTGAGTTCTGGAATAAACTTCCTCTGTGTATCAGAGAGCTGACTGCCATTCATGGTCAGGGGCTTCCTTTCCTGCAGTCCATCTACAAATACAAATCTGAGATTTAAGGGTGCAGATTTCAAGCCAATTCATTACTTAAAATCTAGAAAAAAATTTAAAATGCCCTGGGGATGCTCACATACTTAAAGCAAGGCATATGCTTAACCCTTGAGAAATTAAGTTACTGTCTTTCTGGCATGCATACATACATGTCAAGGACTCAAATCCACATCAGAGGAATACACACAGACGGATTCACCATTGCAAAAAAAAAGACCTGAGCCCCACTAACAACATGAAAAGACACACAAAATGAGGACTGGTTACCCCAAACTATTGGAGATCATTACAGAAAGCTAGAACTTCCGAAGCTGATTGAAACATAATACACAGTAAACTAAATATCTTGTTCCAATGATGCATTTCGAGTATAAGCTTAAATTTCAAAGAATTTCAGTATTGGAACCCAGTAAAAATAATGTATCATGCAGGGAATGGTGTTTTAGAGTGTTAACTTTTCCTGCCTTTAAGAAAATACAGTCACCTATTCTCAAATGATTTTAATTCTGCCTTAAAAGACTCAAGGAAAATAAATATCGGGGTTGAAGGTATTTTTTTAGTTTTGGGGTGGGTTTTTTTTTTTTTGTTTGGTTGTTTGGGGTTTTTTATTTAGAAAATACCATCCTCTGTTATTTCTTTGCTGATTAATTGAAACAGCTGAAACTAACATGGTGCTTCTTTGTTTACTTCTGCATTTATATACTGGCATTAAAGATATGGCTAAAAAGCTGGCAGTGATGGAGTTCAGTCTACTGCCAGAGCTTGGATCAGTGAAGAGATTTTCCTGCATGACTTACCAAACCAAAGTCTTTCTCCATTTGCACAGTGCAAAAAGTCCTACCAGTGCCCCAAAAAAACCCTAGATCCCTGCAACTAACAACTTTTTCAATAGATATGTTGCCTCATTTTGTTAATCTTCATTTCAAATACACGTAAAGGGAAAGATGCAGCATTTGCATAGTCTATTGCAGCATTAGACAGGAGAAAGTCAACCTCGGAGCTGGCAAACTCCAGAGCACAGAGTTCCCTCCCTCTTGCCTGCTTTTGTCCATTGGCTCTAAGAGCTACTTCTTTAATTGTTTACCTGCTTCCAAACAGCATGCATTTGTCTGCATTCCTGGGCTTAATAATTATAATTATAAATCAATGTGCATTAATAAAATAAGTTTATAAGAGCTTAGTTGGCTTGCTATTTATGACACTATAAAATACTCACATTATGTGAACAATCCCAAGAGGCTTCTATTATCTCTTCTCCCAATCATTTTATGATTATAATCTCATAATCATTTCAGAAAGAAACAGGTAAAGTAGATTGTAAACATCTATTCAATTTCTCAGCATTGTAATTTGGAATTTTCTCTCCCCTGTCCTATTACAGATATTTAAAAATAATTTAAAATTAATTCCTCTGCCCAGGTTACAGAACACAGGAAGAGACTTTGGTTCAACCATGCATGACAACATATGTATGTTAAGGGCAGTCATGTAGCCAGCTTTATATGACTTTAAGTATAAGGACAGCTCTTACTGAACAAGAAGAAAACCTTTTCATGTCCCCCAGATGTCTTGGTGGTTGATGCTTCAACATAAGGATGATTAAGAAACCACACATCCTACCAAAATAGTGCACTCTAAAACTCGGAATAAATTCCCTTTTTCCTAGCTGCAACATTTCTGAGCAGGGCTTTAGCACTCCATTATTGTGAATGTTTTTTGGCCCAAGGCAAAAAATATTGACAAAGTTCCACCTCCAAGACAGTTATTGTCTCTGTATACTTGATAGCAGCCTTCACAGGTTCACCTGCCAGTATTAAATCCTTGCTTTGGGTGAGAGAAGTAAAAATTTGCTAGCATTCCAAGCTATTTCATTGTAGCAGCAGCTACAGCAGCAAATCAAATTGTTCTTTCAATTAAACCAGTTCAGTGCCTTAGAGAGGAAAGATCTAGACCTGCGCTTCTCCAGAAGAAAACTGCAGTTTATACCAAGTCCAAAGTTTTTACTACAAGTGAGAGGAAAAGGCTCAGATGTTCTTATTCTGGTGGTCAAAACAAGCCACGTCACAAAACAAAATGTTTTTGAAACCATTTGTGTATAACTGACAGTCTTTTCTAGAAGCCAGTGACAGTCAAGTAGGCCAGATGCCAAGGTCTCCAAGGGGGCCATCACCAGGTTTGAACCTTCCTTTCGCCTGCAGCATGCACCAGAAGATTTGCTAGAAACTGGCAATACACTGGAAGACACCAGGGAGCAGGAGGAAACAATCTATCATGATAATGTCCCATATCTAAGTAGGCCAAAAAGAACACTTTGTGAGGTACTAAAGCACCTCAATAGGCAGTACTTACACAAGTAAAATCCAGGGCCTTGTAGCAAAGAGGAAAATAAAGGAAAACTCATTTGTGAAAAACAAATATCACCATGACTGTCCTGAAGTAAAACATCATACAAATTTAGGTGGTTCTGGCTGAACAGCAAAACACCTTACTTTTTTACTTCCCCTGCATAAAGACATCCACGCAAGCACACAGCAACTGCCCCACATATGCACAGTGTTTGTTTGCACATGGCACATGTAGTGACAGCAATGATCTACCTTGCTCTGTTTTCTTTTTGAGCTGTTTTGGGGTTTTTTTGAGAGAGGTTTCACTCACTGGCAGGATGGGGGAAATAACTAAGATGACATCTGCTAGCAGAATATATAACTGTCACTGTATCACAGAGGGAGTTTAAAGAACAATGTGGCAGGGTCCCTTTAAATGAGATGGCCATGGCTACACAAGGATAGAAAGCAAATGACCCCTCATGGGTAATCTATCCAGGTTAGAGAGGGGGTCATGGCAGGGGCACCGCAGAAAGTCATGCACTCTGCATGGGAAAGCAAAAGAATGTCAGGAACCAGAACTTCACTGGCTTTAACTTCAGAGACAGCAAACTCTTTCCCTGATGCTTTTTAAAAGAAAAGTTTAAAATATAGCAACACCAACCTAACACCTGAGTTTGAATCAGAATATCAAATCCCCTAGTCTTCATATAAACACTTCATATTGCCATCATAGCTGGAGACATGAGACAGCTCCAAATCAATTTACACTGACTCTACTATAAACCACTTTTTTGCAGCTGCCCAAAAAGGTGGCCTTATATTCAGAATTTATAGGTGTAGAATTATACTAGAAGAGTTTATGATGTCCAAACTTCTTCAGAAGCAAGCCCACCCCTCAACTCCATTTAATGGAAGTTTAGGGCACCCAGTAGCTTGTAGAATCTTGAGAGGAGACTCTTCTTCTTTTCTTGTTCCAAATTTGTTCAATAGATGAAATCTCAGTGTCTCTCACATACTTTACCCATATAATACTTTCACTGGAAAACTATCATGTATTTCTGAAAATGTAAAGTTCCATCTCTCTTTTCTAATTACACTTTCCTTCACCATTTTCTCCATTCCTTTACTTGTACACACAAACACACACAGAATCCCCCATGACAAAGGCAGAGGAGTAAATCCAGCTTCTCTTCACTGATTATGGGCCCAGTTTTAATTTGTGCAATAGTCCTTTTGATAACAATGCCTAGTTAAAACATCCATTTAAAGTCTGTATCAGTCATTTAATGGTGAAGGATTCTAATAGGGTTCCATTGGAACTCCTCCATTAACTTTTAACAGAATTCTTTCTTATAGTCAGTGTTGTAAAACAGGGATATTTCACAAATTTAAGACCAGCCTCATTCTCCATGGGGTGATAGTTAGGTCACTGCTTCCCAATCTTTTTTGGGTAACTACATCAGTTCACCATTTCAGTCTCAACAATCAGTCTCTTCACAACTTATTAATTGCAACTTGTGCTCACTCATTTTCACTAACTCCAAATCACAAAGGGCCCTGAGAGTCCCAGTTGCACGGCTAGTCATAATGCATATAATAAAAGGCAGAGCCACAAGTCTCTACAAAAAACAAACAAACAAAAATAAAAAAACAAAAACGTATTACCAACCATTAACAACAAAGGACCAGACCCACCATGGTAACTACTGATCTGTCTAACTTTTATTCAGGAATCTAAACTCTCAGCCGTGGAGATGAGCTTGTGTGTAATTAGACATCTTGGCAGATCTGTCTAAAAACTACACGTTATCTCTAATGGTACATATAGCAGTTACTAGAGAAAGAATTGCTGTATAGGCATTGTCTCCTTCAACACTGAGGTTTACAGGGAAAAAACAGCAAACAGTAAAACTGAGACTATATTCCTGTATTCATCAGCCACTCTATGCTGTTAGAAGATATTCATCTTGCCAATTATATTATGCTCTTTTGTGAGTTAATCTCAAAATATTTAATGCAGAAAGGCAAGTGCTGCTAACTTAATAATATTAAGTGCAAAAGCTAAGGCACAGAAACAGAGTTCAGTTCTTTTAATTCCCAGCCTTCAAGAGCAATGTTGAAGGCACTGGGAATTGGCACTGTTCCTTCAGGACTAGCTTAAAATAAGGGAATATTCTGGTTCTTGGCCAGACTCTGAGTGGTGGAAGTACGGTTTAACTCTCTAGCATGACGATCTCCTCCAGCTACAGAAGCATGAGGTACAGTTGCATGTGGGAAATGAGAAGGGATTTACATGGGAGATTCCAGCTCAAACAAGTGAATCACTGTAATGGAACAGGTCAGGACCCCCAACTCCCACTGTCAGCTCCAAATCCTTCTACCCACAGAAAGGAGGGGGAAATATTGTCAAGATTATCCTCCTGTCACACTTTCAGAATTAAGAATTTCATTAATCACCAAGGAGTTCAAAGATGCTGTAAATCTGATTCTGTTCGCACTTCCACCGGTTTGACACTGATGCAGCCGTGAATCCATTGGCTGAAATTGAGGCACCCCAAATTGCATTTGCATAGCTACAAGGAATCAAGTTCATAAATGTTATGATTTTCTCATGCAAACAGCACTTTCAGCAAACTTGAGCAGGAGGCCTGAAATTGACATGGCTTGTGGCAGCAAAGCCTCTTCAGAAGAAAATAATGATGGGATTTTTTTTTCTCCATTACAGCCAGCACAAGCATAAAAAAAAGGAAAAATATCAAAATGCAATCAAATGTCCCTAAGATACACGTGGTTATATACAAACACCTTTCTCAAGGAGTAGAATCATTCTGCTTTTGGCCTTGTGCTTCATGGTACACTGAACTAGGCAGACGTTTTACTACCACCCTACACAATTTTACTCACAAGTTTGTTTATACATAAATAAGCACACACACATACACACACACTCTCTCACAAGTTTTTCTCAGGCTAGATAATATGCTCCAGAAGCAAAGAAAAAAAATGGAAAAAGATGAGGAAAAGTGCTCTCTTCCTGCATCACTTTTAGTATTATAAAAAAGAAGGGCTCTTAGATATTTTTTTCTTTTATCCACTTGTTCATCATTTTCAAGACTTTTAAAGAAACTGATGTTACTCCTAGGAAAGGCTAGTTGAAAAAAGAAAATGGAAGACAAAGCTACAGACTTTTAAAAATAATAAAAATGGTCTCATGTAAAAATATTATAAAGAAATAATTAATTTTTATGCATGTGAAATCACATAAGCTTCACCTAAGCTTTTGGAGAACTTTTTTCAGCTGTTTTGAGAGGGCCATTACCATGGAAAATGAAAACACTACATATAAATTGAATAGTTGGGGTTGTTTTCTTACATATGATATTTGTGACAAGAATATGTGACAGGAAAAACTTAAACCTAAACTTAGACATTGAGTTTGAGGTTACATCAGGATTACACTATGAATGCTCTCCAATCCATTTTCTGCCACACAGCTACACTTGTACCCACCTTTCCCTTTATATATTACCACCCATTACTGCATCAAGAGCTTAGAGAGAAAAACTGGTTTAGGGAAAATCCAAGTAATTTTGTTTTCAAAAGAAAAAAAAAATCTTAGATTTCAGGAATATATTTCCATGCAGGCCTTCAAAGACTTCAGCAGGTTGGAGAGATGGGCAGAGAAGAATTGTCTGAAATTCAACAAAGGCAAAGAGAGAGTCCTGCACCTGAGAAGGAATGACCACACACAGCAGCCCAGATGGGGGACTGACCTGTTGGGGGCCAAGTCTATAGAGAAGGACCTGGGGACCCTGGTGGACAACAAGAAGCCCATGAGCCAGCAGGGCCCTTGTGGTCAACAAGGCCAATGGTGTCCTGGGGTGCATTAGGAAGAGCTTTGCTAGCAGTTCAAGGCAGGTGATCCCACCCCTCTACTCAGCCCTAGTGAGGCCACATTTGGACTTCTGTGTCCAGTCTGGGCTCCTCACTGCAAGAGTGACATGGAGCTCCTAGAGCAGCTCCAGCAGAGGGCAACAAAGTTTATCAAGGGACTAGACCATCTCTCTTTATAAGGAAAGCTTCTGAGGGAACTGGTTCTATTCAGCCTCAAGTAGAGATGACTGAGAGGGAACCATATCAATGCCTATAAGAATCTGAAGGGAGGATGTCAGGAGGATGGAGCCAGGCTCTTCTTGGTGGTGCCAAGCAATAAGACAACAGGCAACGGTCAGACTGATGTACAGAAAGTTCCTCCTGAACATGAGAAAGAACTTCTTTACTGTGCAGGTGACTGTGCACTGGAACAGGTTGCCCAGAGATGTTGTGGAACCTTCCCTCACTGGAGATATTCAAGAACCACCTGGACACAATCCTGTGCCATATGCACTGCTTGTGCAGTGAGGTTGGACCAAATGACCCACTATGCTCTCTTCCAATCTGATTCATCCTGTGATTCTGTGATTTATCCTCAGTGATGTAGTTTGCAAGGCAAAGATGAAGGCTGATAGGATGAACAGCTGGTGCAAGAGATATCTAAATTAATACTTGCATGGTGGACAAGGAGACCATTGTCTCTAACTAGAGAATGGCATGTTTCTAAAGGAAACGCATCACTTCAAAACATTTCACTGTACATCTGCATAGCAGCCACACTGCTGCTCAGGCACAAAGCACTTCCAAAGAACTGCATTTATTATCTGAAAAGAGGCCTAGCTGAAGTCCTGCTCATTTCTAAGAACAAGCCTAGCTGCACCTGATGTAGACTGTCAGTGAAAGCAGATTCACACTATGAAGCTGAGACTGTACAGATGTTGAAGGACACATTTCGTGCAGGTAGCTGGGTGTGCAGCTGCAGTGCAAGCTGCTGCAGGTTGAACTCTGGGTGATGGAAGTCCCTGACAAGAGGATATGAAATGCCAAGCCTCTGCATAACCAAGGGTGCAGGGACCTGTGGCCCAGCTGAGTGAATGGAACACTCAGAGACACAGCAGCGATTGAGCACCCCAGACTTTGCACACTTACACTGTAAGGGTATAAAAGCCCTGGGTTTTCTTTGTCTGGGGCCCCTCCTCAGGGGCACCCACCTCGAGCTGTTATTTTGTTGTTCAGTGATTGAACTGTGATTGAATTATATGAATGATTTGGACATCGGACACTTTGCTATGGGAAATCCAGACTCAAGCCAGTAGAGAAATCTGGTCTGATGCTGTGAGTGTGGAGTGTGTAGCTCCGGAGGGGCTTCAGTCCCAGCTCAGGTGATGAGTGCAAATGCTAAAGCGGCTCCCGGAGGGTCAGACTGGAAAGTTTACAGAACAAAGAAGCAGCTGAGGAATGCTGATGTGTTCTCACTGATGCTGGAAGAGGTAATCCCCCACATACGTGGGAGTGGTGGCCTTCAGCAGAAGGGCAGATGCAGAACAGTGGTGGTAGTAAAAATTTTTTGCAGTTATGTTTGCTGTATTTCTGGTCTCTACAAAAGTATCACAGCACTGACGCTGCTGTAAACTCACAGGTCTTTGGCAAAATGCTTTTAAAATACAAAGGCATAGAAAGATGGATATGAGCAGGGTGGCATTGTGCCGAGGAAGAGGATTACAATGGCAGTACATTTTGCTGATTTTTTTCTGAAACTGCTACAAATAGTGTTCTCCAGTCTAGAAACCCTCTCTAAGAGGAATCAAAAGGCTATATTAAATTATTTTTTAAGGTGAAAAACATTGCAGGGATGCTCCTGGTTCAGTCCTTTTTATACATAGTAATGTTTTCTTTCTGTGCTTTTTACATATAGAAAATACATTACAAAGGCACAAACCTTGAAAGATATATGTGATCTAAGAAAAAGTTTACTCAGAAATACAGCATCTGAAGGAGTGCTTTCCACATGCAAAAAGAACAGCGATCTGGGGAACTGGGCCATTCACCTGAGGAAATGAATCGTACTTCATCAGAATCTACTGGAATTTGGGAACCTCTTAAAATCAGATTTTATTGATTACTTAAAAAAAAAAATATTATTGTTAAAAATTTAGCTGTGTCCCAGGTACATAATAGATTAGATTACATGTTTATTTGATCATCCAACTAAGTTTTGATTACATCTATCTGATTCCTAATGGAGCAAATTAAAAGTTCAAATTAAGAAATACTCTTTAAGTAAAATTTAACTTTTAAAAATACAATATAAAACATATGCTACATACTACCTGTAAAAAAGTAGCTGCAAGTGCTAACCTTTACAAGAGAGGATGGGAAAAAGCAGCTCATCATGGGCTCTCAGTGGAAATATAAGCTAGCTGGAAGTTGCCTAGTCTTGAGGGATATTGTGATTTTGTGAAGGACAGAGCACTGAAGAATGCGTTATGGACTGTGGACTATACTCCTAGCCCTACAGACAAGACTTTACCTTCATGATGTCTCTCCTTACTTTTAGTTCCTACACTATTACTGTCTCCTTTTGGGGATGGAGTCTGTGCTCAGTGTTTCTAAACAGCCTCTACCTGAACAGGCTCTGATCATACTCAGAGTCTTTAGACAACTAAATGCTTATTTCTCTAACCAAAAGTCACAAAAGCAATTTTACAGATATATAAATATAATTTATACACAAAGCCAAAGACTGTTTAGAAATGCATAATTCAAACACTCATGTAATCTACCTTTAACTCAAATAAACCAGGCAAAACCATCTGAGTGTATCTGATTCTCCATTTGTCTTGAATACAAACCCACTGCCACTACATTACTCAATCACATTCTTAACACATGAGTATTAACTTTATTCTAAGATTCCATTTCAGTACAAATAAATGCAGTAGACACCAGCAGGACTACCAGATATACATGAGCATAGGGCTAATTTTGGAAATTTGCTTGAGTTTCTTTTCTTTTTTTTTTTTTTTTTAATCTTCCCAGGAATGCATCAGTAAAGGAAACCCACCAGCTCTGGAGAGCACTAAAATTCAGAAGAACAGAGGCCTCACTCTTCAGGCTTGTAAAAAAATTCTTCATGTTACACAAGATATAACCAGTCCATAAATACAGAGGCCAAGGAGTCAAAAATAAAAAAAAAATAAAAAAAAAAAAGAAGTGCACAGTTTACCGGATATACCTCAACTACAAAACCACCTGTGCTAACTACATCACTGACACAGTTTAAGTGCTCAGTAATCAGACGACAAAGTGTTAACAGTCAGTGAGTTGCCATGTAATTACTGTTGCATCCAATGGAGTTTCCCAGTACTGTATGTGCTGCATTGTTCCTGTTATTATGTGGTAACTATCAAATTACCACGTGTCATCACTGTAACATTAGGTTGATCCACTATGGAAATTCATTCTGTTCAACAGCAGTCTGAATTCTTCATTTTGTCCCTCCGGTGATGTGGACAGGTGGATTACATACTGAGCTATACAAAAGGTTAAAGGAGTAGGTGAGGCACTTCATAGATTAAACCTGATCAAACTGCCTGATTCTGCCACCTTTCTCCACTATGAGTTTCACTATTTTCCCGCAGATGGGATAATACTTGACAGGGTACTACTATCTGTCCCAAAGTGATCATTTTCTCCTTAAATTTCCTGTAAAACCAACATCAACTTTCTCCCTCTACAGCTAAAGTAGTTACTATCTTAAAAAAATAGAGTAGAAAAGAAGGTTTTGCTTGCTGTAAATGGAAGGGAGTCAAAAATGTCAGGAGATCCATTTAGGACTTACAGTGTTACTAATCTGTTTTACTGAGAAGACGTAGAGAAAATAATACTGTGATGGGAGGAAAGAGTATTAGGAGGTTTTTTTAAGGGACAAATAGAAATAGATACATCATGATAAGCTTTGGTTCACACATTAGCTGCATCTATATTTCTGTGAAGAACAAAATTAAGTGCTAGAAGTGTTTTGAAATAACACTACGAATACACACACAAGTCTTGGAAACAGCCCAAGTGAGAAAGCAAAACTTCAAGTGTAGCTCTCAACCTGGGAACCTCCCACACTACAACAAACTCATTAGCAACTGCTAACAAGCCACCTGGTGTGAGCCACATGATAAGTGAAAATACGAAGGCAAGGATGTTATGAAAATGGTTATCACCCATCAGTGCACTCACTACAAGGAGTATTTTGCACATATATTTTACATTAACACTTGGAAGGTGCTCAGATGTTATGTGATTGGAAGCCCATGCAAGAGCCTGCACAGATGACGCGGTAGTTTCAAGGGCACAGGATTGTTCACTATTAGCTTCACTGACATCTAAATAGGTGCACAGCCAAATTTATACACAAATGAAAGTCAAAGATGTTAAGGGGACAAAGACAATTGGGTAATTATGTAAATAAAATCTGAAATATTATAAAAGATTTATCAAAATGAAGACAGAATCTTTCCTTACCATGATTAGTTAGCGCATAGCAGAATCCCTGAGCAGACAAGACAATTACTGTTTTTCACAAGTTAGTAGAGGAAGATATACTGCCTCAGGAAAGTAAGATTTATCAACAACTACCATGTGTCATCTTCACCATGACCGGCCTCAGGTTTGCAAGTATGTTTGAATTAACAGAGAGGTAACACACACCTTTCTGAAGAAAGGCCTGGGGTCTCAGAAAACCCATGGCAACAAATATTTTCTCTGCAGAACACTTCCACCTCAACAGCTGCAGCTCATATTTGAGTTTTTTGAAACATTCAATCAATAGATAAAGGTAGTCCTCTGGCTACATTTGGTAAAAAATGGCCCAAAGGCAGCTTTTTCCCAAAAATTGCTCACTTCCCTTCCCCTTCTTCTGCACAGAGCATTTCTGAACATTTGCTACATCTCCATCAATCTCCCAGCAGCTCAAGACTACTGCACTGGAGATGCATGCAATTTCCAAGTATGAGGAACTAACAGCAAGTTGGCAACTGTTTAGTTTATTTTAGTTTATTGAAATAACATGCATTGTTGTCTTCTCAACAATTTACCTCCAATCTTCTTCAGTATTTTCTAGGATCTCTTGTAGAATCCAGTTCACTTAATATGTCAATCATTTAGAAGTTGTTTAACGGGGAATGGCAGCCAGTGGAACCAAATGGCAATCAAAAGAACTTCTTGCAAGTGATTTCAACAAAAGAGCAGAAGCAAGGAATGGAAACATTCGTATTCTCATATTCAACCAGATAATTCTTTCACTGTCAAATACAATGCCTCCAAACCACAAGTGATATTGGCCTGTTTATAGTATCAAACACAGTGGAAGAGTGTACACGGAATTCAGGAGGTTTTGTCACTGTGTCCTCTAGACCCACTCTAAGGGGACACGGTAAAACAGCAGAATCGGAGAATCACAAATTCATAGAATGGTTTGGGTTGGAAGGGACCTTAGACATTATCTAGTTCCAACCTCTCTGCCATGGGCTGGGACACCTTTCACTAGACCAGGCTGCTCAGAGCTCCATCCGGCAGGAGCTTCCTAGCATGGTTTACACTAAATATTGCACCATTAACTACCCCAGCAGTGAGACATTCACCCATTCAACAAAACTGTAGCCTCTTACAACAGTTTTTTATTGTGGAAGATCTACCATTGGTTCTAAATGTACCAATCAGCCTGAGTTTAAAAAGTTCTATTTTAGTTAACTGGACATCACATCTGAGACAAACTGACATCTGCTACAAACTGTTACTCTACAAAGAACTTCTACGTGAGCACACAAATATTTCTGAAATGATCAGCGTATGTGGCACCAGGATCTTCCAAGATGTTGCCTTAAATAAAAGCTCTGGGACCAGTACTACCCACGCTGCTCATTCGAAGTAATAAGCCATGCTATGGGAGAGAGAGAAGAAGGACTTTGTCTCTTTAATTTTACATGCATGATAATGTTTTTAACCACTAAGGTCATACCTGCATGTGATGACTGACAACTTTTCAGCTTGATTCAAAGCAAACAGCTGTTGGTTTGATTGCCTAGCAACTAAAAGTTGATGGATGACCCTTAAGATGGATAACTACCATAAATCACCTCATTCAGACTCTCAGGGAAAAAAAATTAAAAAACAATGGTTTTCATGACATTTGCTGCACTCCATAATGTGCCATGATAAATTTGGCTGCCTTATGGATGCACAGTTGTGGCTGTTGAAATTAGACACTTTTGTTTTCTGCATTCTGCACTCCTTGTAGCCCTCTCTGTAAGGTGTGTTCATATTAATATACTCCACTGTCAGAAGAAAGAAGAATACCAGAAGCTACTGTCAGTCACCACAAGGCAGGGAGAATCTGTATCGAATCTCTGCATCACCAAACAGCTTTTAATCAGGAAACAGCAGTCTTATATCATAGCTATGGCACTGGGCTACATGCATTAATAATGGTTACAATATATTTAGTGTAATGACTTGACCCCGGTCAACATTATTGATGCTGTGATTAATATGAATTTGATAAACTGCTTCCTCTTTGAAGACATTTTGTATGTTTCTCAAGCAAGAGAAAAATACTTTTTATGTATGAGTAAATATAGCAGGCCCTCACAGTGGCATTCTGATCTCAGCTGCACAGGTGTAAAAATAGATTTTCCAGGATTTGTATTAGTGTCCCTGAAATTGAAATCTCGACTACAAGAAACAGAGAGGAAAAGGGAAAAAAAAAAAATAGAAAAATGGAAAAAAGAAGATATCCTCATTTTCATCTCATTAATAAAAGAAAAAAAATCCAAACCCACCAAATCAGGATTCTAAATGGAAGGCCATATTCCTCTCAGAGAGTGTTCAGACAGAAAGGGAAATTCCCTTTTATTGTTCTAGATAATAGGATTTCTCTGTTTGTTATGTACAGAATACATATGCATTCAAAAACAGATGTTCATAATTGCTTTCATTGTTTGGATTTTTTTAAAACTCTTGAGCTTGACTATTCATATGAAAACTCTTGTACTGAATTTGGTTTATGACAGCAAAGTGATTTCTAGTTTTGTTTAAAGGGGAAAAAAAACAAGAAGAAGATAGTTTGGTGCAAGTTTTAGTATGTCCTTGGGGAGGTGCTGCCTTAAATGATAGTATGTGATGATTTCATCAAGGACAAGTCTGGTAGATGCTACTACCTTCCTCTAAGCAGACACGTGTCAGCCCACATGAATAAACTACTGTCCAGTTCAATTCTGTCACATGACACAGTCATTCCCAAACTGTGATACCTGACCCAATGAAGTGGGGCAGGTCAAGAGGGACCCCAGGTTATGATCAGGGGCATGCAAATGAACTCAAAAAACTGTATCAGTGGGAAATGGAAGGTATCAGTGGAAATCAGAAAATCAGAAATTTGACAGAAATGAAGTTAAGCAATTTCACCTGAACAAAGTAACCGAGAAAATAATACTAAGGGAAGAAAGTTTCAAGGTGGGACTGAGCTGTCAGAATATGTGAGAGAAGTATGCTTGACACATGCTTGCACTGTATCTAAACCTATGCTATCAGTTTCAGGAACTTCTCCCTTTAACTGAAGTCAGTTGAACATTTTCTGAATTCAAGTTAATTAATTTGCAAAACAAATCAACAGTCATGTTTCAAAGGATGAAACATTCGAATAAATTCATCAAGCACACTGGCATGCTGGGGATACTAAATGAGAAATAGCACTTAGCTGAGCCATTCCTTCAAATTTTCAGCAGGGTTGCAACCAGTTTTCCTAAATGTATATTCTGAAAATATGAGGCGTGTGTCCACCTGCAAGATCTCAATGTACATTTCTTAATTTTACATAAAAGTGGAAGGTAAGCACAGTACACAAACAGTTGTTGAGGTCTGCTGCATTTCTCAACAACCAAGAAAGTTGATGCTCCACCAGATACTTGCACAGTTTAGTAGATGCTCCACCTCTATAAGATGCCTCAAGCAGTGAGTGTGAGCACTGAGTATGTAGCTTAGATGCTCTTTGTCTCCCAGAAGAGATGAACATGTCAAAGTAACAATGTCAGTTATAAAGCAATTTATCGGATCTTCTGAAATTTCAGATCACTGCATCCTATAATCAATACTTAGCATTCTTCAGACACAGTACCCCTTCAACAGAGAGCATAACCAGTGCAATTCACAAAAACAAGAGTTTCAAGTGCACCTAGATATGTTTAGCATAAAAGCACTTATATACAAATAACATTCAGACACGACCACTATTTATTGTTTCAGCTTTAAGTCTTGGATGCCTCCGTGAAGGGCCCACTAAAGAGGACAAGACGGCATGCTGGCCCTTTAAAACTGAAATGCTTGTTTCCTTTCTGTAAGAAAAGTAAATCATGCTATAGTGAGTGGAGCTTTGAAAAAGCATCCATCCATTAAAGTTCATGGATCCTCGTTTCCAGATTGTCCCTCCCCTGGCTGTGTCTCAAGTTACAGCCTTGTACAATCCAAGTCTAAATAATATTCACTATGATAAATGACACCATAACTCCGATATCCACAATCAATCTTTGCTTTAAAGATACATCCATCTTCAATAATGTTGATGGGGATTCTGTAAAATGGGAAACGTGACTGTTTTCCCGACCTCCTAACAGTGGGGGAAGGAAGCTCTGAGTGATGGCTGTCAGCCCACATCTGGCTGAAAAAATAAATTAGCCTTATGTAGACAAATGAAAGGACCAGCCCTGACTAGAAAACAGCCACTCCTGAGCAATGGCTAATTTATAGGACTCCTTTCTGGAAAGTTCCTAGCTGAGGGTACAGTCTCCTTAGCTATCTCTTTAAATGATATCTGATGCTGTAAATAACTTCAGTGTGGCAGGAACTATGCAAAGTACAAAGAGTGATTTAGTGGGGGAAGGGGAGGAGACAATAACTTTCTCATATTCTTTGTACATGATCAAGATTTAAAATTCACCCACTTAAAACACATTTGTGCACATACACATGCAAGCAAAAGTTTTGTTTCAGGAAATGTTGCTATATTTTGAAAATATGCTCTTCTTTGTTTGGCAGAAGATTATTTTCTGCTTTAACTCCTTTGTCATCTCCTGGGCTGCAGGACTGAGGCAACTACATTACAGAAATTAAACTATTCAGTGCAAGCAACACCTTGAGGTTTGCAGATTTTTTTTTCCTGGTAAATGCTATCAACTTTTCCTCCTCCTCACATTGCCCTCTCTAGTTGATACAGTTTCAGGAGGAGTGTGGTGAGTCCTACCAGCTCCGCTCATCTAAGCTAGTTCTATGCAGCTCAGATGTTGTGAAGTGGCATGCAGAGAAACTACCTGCTCTATCTCAGCACATGGATTCACAATAACCAGAAGGAAATTTTAAACAGGAAGGTGCAAGGAAGACTCTCTGATCGTCTCATCCTCCGCCACACATGAAACACAAATCCCTACCTGTGCACAGGACTTTTTTTCATGACTGAAATGCTTTATTACCTTTTTCTTTTTGTCTTTGACCTTGTCCTGCCATAGAAAAACATAGGACTTTAATTCTTACAGCGCACAATACATGGGAATAAAAAAAAAAATAATAAAAAAAGAGTTCTTTCCAGGAGGAATGGGTAAATGGATGAGGGAAATGTTATTGCCACACAAGGGCTGGCTGGGATGGCACCTGGGCATCACGGCTCTCGGGGAAGGGGGAGGTCCAGCGGCACTGGGGAGGTCTGGCAGCAGCAGTGGCAGCAGCGAGGGTTAATTCTGTGAAGGTTGAAGGACTTACAGTAATGCTGCGAAGACAGAAACATCACAGGCTTTCCTGGCAAGAGGCTCGCAGAGGGTAGGAGGGGACTGCGAAATGAACTCTCTCAGGCTTTGTCGTGTGCGTTTCCCAAGGCCCGGCCTGGCCCCTTTGATAAATGACACATGTCATTCTGTCAGGGGCTGACACTGCAGCTGGGAGGGCCGGTGATGTATGGCTCCGCTGAAAAGGAAATCAACTTTTTGGCACCAAGTAAGACTGTGCCCTGTGTAAGGATTTTGTTTCTCAAAAAGTGCAAGATAGACTTAGGATTTAAAAAAAAAAAAAAAAAAAGTTGAAAAACAGATTGAGCGACAGCTTACACTTAACATAAATTAACTCGGTAATGGTGAAATGTGCTAGCCTGTGATAAATAAAAGCTACATTAGTCAATTATTAATCACACTCCAACTTGTAGCCAAAACCCATGACTTAAATCTGAGGCCTGAGCTGCCTTACAAACAGATAAGACAGTGTTTGATAGATGTCTTGCATAGTGTAATCAGGAAGGAATCAAAGGCTTAGTGGTTTAACCAGGGGGGGTGTGGAAGGTTCTGGAAACTGAGACTGGGTAAAGTGGATAACTGGATTGAAAGCACCCTTTCACTGGGGATACAGTATATCTTTTGACTGCTTAAAGAGGGGGGGAAGGCGGAGAGAGAGACATATCTGAATTTGGTTTAATCTTTTTTTTTATATACAGGAATGTCTCAAAACTCTATTTCCCTCCCCCACCTCCCACCAACACCACTGTGTTAAATCATTTAAATCTGATCACTATTAAATGGATTCTCACCAAGACATCAAGTGTTTCAAACATGATCGTTTTGCACGGATTACAATTTAAGCATTTTATTTAATCGAATGAACTCGCATCAGGCTGCAACACATTCATGCAAATACAAGCTGTAGAGAAAAAGCACAAAGCTGCATAAACGAAACGATTCCTATTCAACCAGACTGTAAAGACAAAATAAAGGATTTCTGATAGGAAGAAAAAAACCTAAACCTCTAAAAACACAGGGTACAGGGCGGGGTGGTGGGGGGAAGGAGAGGGAGAAGGGATGCAGTATCTAAACCCAAGCACTATGGTTGGGTGAAAGGCAGACCTCACGCATCACCTTGCTGAGATGCAAGCACAGAACAGCTCTGGGTTTTTGTTTGTACTCTGCCTACACAGGAACAGTATGGACACTGAACCCAAAGGTAACTTTCGTTCCCTGAGCAGGGAGAGAGCTAGCACCACAGAGCACTAAAATGTCACGCCTACACATTCAGCTGACCTATGAGGCTAGCCTAGGCTTTCTGCAGGCCCTCAAGCCAGCAGTGACAGGATGTGAGTTTCACCATCTTCTTTCCGGTGTAGATGCTCTCACACCTCCTCCTCACCATCCACAACTCTGTGTAACTGAAAATTAAAGGTCTCCTGTGATACATACAGCCCAGAACAGGAATATTTCTTGGATGAATGGTAGCCCCAGGTCATGACCTAGCACTAGGCTGCACATGGCTGGACCCCTGTGCCTGCACAAAGCCAGCTGCTGTGCAGGCTCCTTGCACCAGCTAAGTTGCCTTCTAGCACCACTTGTATTTTCACCAGCAATTACTGGAAAGCATCACAGGGATGGGGGCTCACAAAAGTGCAACAGGCCCCCCAATTCAGGCCTTAATGAGCACTGTGATCAGCTTGAACTCTGTATAAATGTTTGTTTGTCCATCAGAAATTTCCATAGGTTTTCCATCATTTCCAGTGATGGACCAATCACACTGGTTCACCAATGACCTGCCTAACTCTGCTGAAGCCTTGGACATGGCATGTTAATTGCAGTATCGCACAACTGACTTGAGATTTTAAGCAGGACACAAAAAAGACACAAATCCTAACAAGGAAAGAAAACATTCACATCATCAACCCATGAAGGACTTCTTCAGACAATTTCCCTAGCCACAAAAACACTGCAGGAAAAAAAAACCCTCTGACCTTTTAAAAAAAATATTTACCTTGTTCCCCTTCCCCTCAGTATGTTACCACTTTACGCAACAAAATATGGAAACTTTTAAGTATTTCTACATGGGACATGGTCCTATATTGGTGCTGTACAGACACACCAGGAAACAAATGAGCTTTTAATGTTAATCAAGCGAAAGTGCATTCTTCAGTTTACACATGCTGTACATGCTTGGCTTTTCAACAGTACAAAGAGGAAAATAAAATGCAAGTCATCTGTAACTGTAAAAACTACACCACCAGTTACAGTCAATTTTTAAAGTCTCTATATTTTCATATGCATAAATGTATGTATATACATTTAACCACATGCATTCCCTTGCCCTTCAACCTGCCATCAGGATTTTTGCATTATAAAGTAACGTACTACTGTAAAGTAAAATATTTCTTTACATGGGGGTGTGGACATCCCAGCAGACCCAAAAAACAATTCAGTTTACCTCAGCTTTTAGAAATAAACTAACAGTTTCGCTCAAGTAAAATCTCAGATAATCTCAACCATCTGAAAATGACAGCAGTTGTCTAGATCACAGCAGCAATATACCCACTCACCAACATCAAGGTGGTGCAGAGAGTGTTTAATTGAGGAATTTAAAAACAACGACTGAAAAGAGCACAAATTTCAAAGCAATTGAAATAGGGAGACCCTTTGAAACCCAAACTTTAGTGACAGCCCCTATAGAGAGTACAGCTATTTTCTCAAAACATGTAAAATATGACTTTAGAGAGAAAGATAAGGAGAAGGGAATGGCGTGTATTTAAAAACATGTGCACACTGCCTGGTGTTTTAAACTTTTGCCTTCCTATTGCTAAAATATCATTTTTAAAGTCCATAAAATTTCAGATAGTGTGCAAAATGTTTATATATTACCAAGGTCTCCCTTTAAAAGGTTTATACTTTTACTTTATGACCTGTCCTTGATTTGACACTTCCGCTCATCAGAAAGGGATTTATAAAATAATCCTGAAGGTGAGGAACAGACATCTGTCAGGGACTGGCTGAGTTTCACTTTGCGAAATTTAAGAAGGGAGAGAAATCCTGTTAAGCTCTCTTTAGTCACCAATAGACATCAAAGGTAATAATTAAAGAAGACAGACGTCATAAAAATAAATTTATGTAGTTCTTTATAATGCACAAGCACTCTAGTGTGTAAAACATCTATTAGAGTGAAAGCAAATACAACATTCTAAATGAGCAAAAATCTGTTTTGTTGAAGGTTTTTTTGCCTACTTGAGTAACGTTAAAAAAAAAAAAAAAGACACCCAAGTTTAAACTAAAGTCTTTCAAAACCTTTGCCATCTGTGGGTACATGAACTATGGATGACCCCGAATGATTTGCACTCTGCTCAGAATCCCTTAGAAAGCACGGGAAAAAGTATCATTAAGAATGACTGATGACTGCCAGTCATGGTTGACCTCACCCAAGCTTTGGTCTCTGCCTCAGTAATAAGCTGTCCTTTATTAGCACCAACACTCCATAAAAGGGGTGTGTTTAGTCACAGGATAGTGGCCTTCTAATGCTCATTGCTTCTCCCTGAAAGATTGATTAGTGCTCATTTTTACTGCCTTCACAGTATATACAGTGACAGTGCTGCAGAGTGTCAGGGCCTGCAATATTGATGATAAGTACAACTACAAACTAGAGGTTTGGAAAAGGCAGAGTACGGGGAGTTCACTCTTCTTTTCAGCTGGAAAACACTGCCAAAACAAAAAGGACAAAATGCGAGCTTACACATCAGCTATCCATATTCTAGTAAAGACAAACTGAGGCTAGGCAATTCACTTTCTCTGAAAAAAGGCCACTTACAATACAAAACTTAACAGAAAACGTTGTTTTTTTAATTTTGTTTTGAAAATGCATAGGCATTTTTCCTTTCACCTACCAGAGACTAAGGCAAAAAGAAATTACCCTGAAATATCATTCTTGTGTTTGTTCTTTTATTTCAGAAAGGCTTTTCAGTAGTGACTTACAGAATAGGGGAAAAAAAATCTATTGCAAGCACAGAAAGTGAATGTTCCTGATTTGGAAGCTACTTGCAGTGCCCCTTTGCAGCAGCAGGTGCCTCTTTGAGGGTAAAAAACAAAGGAAACAAGAAGAAAACATGTTGGCCATGTATCATATTTTGTACAAATCTCCCTGCATTAACATGACTCTTCTGCAGCTTTTACATTTGAAGTGGGATCTATGCAAATTCCTTCAGTGAAATTAAGATCTGGAGTATAAGCTGGCACCATCAGAGAAAAAAGCTGTGGTAGATTCATGTAATGTAGAATGCAATTGCATGCAGTGCAAAGCATATTTTAAATAGAGAAAGACCCAGACATGATCCTTGCAAAGCATCAACATCATAGTGATGAAAGAGCAGGTAAGAATTCATGAACTTTTTCAAATAAAGAAATTCCAACCTGAATATATTACTTGGAAAAGCCATGCCTTGCCTTGATTTGATTTAAAAAGTAGAAGAGAATTGAAAACAGTCTTTAAAATTGGGGTTTTAACCAGAGACTTTATAGCATACATGGCCAAGTCAAAGTTATACTGTAGTAAGTTTAATATGGAACAACTTGTCCATATGGCTCTTCCTGGGAACGAGTCATTTCACATGTTACAGCAAGATACAGCTGAAAAAAGGCATGTTTCACTGTTACTTTTATATAGCTGTGAACTTGAGCACAGCAACCTCATACCAAAAATTACTGCAGCAAGAGTTTACTGCATTAATAATAGGATGCCCTACTGCTGTGACACATTCTGTACTTTGAAATAAATATTAGTCACAATTGTTAGGTTTTAAATTCATATACTTTAAAGCTGATCTGTAACTATGACACTTGCAATAGTGATGATTTGCCAATAAGATCATTATTAACCATTTCGCAAAGAGCTCCTTCTTTTATTCTGTCTGTGGTACTGTCTTAGCACTATCTGTCTATAAACAATAATTTAAAGACATTTTTACTTAAAGCCAAACCAAAATAAAAACACTAGCATTTTGAATTAATATCTTTTGATTTCAGTAAGAGAGGTTACTTGCAAATAATAAATAATTTCTTTTTAAAACTTAAAAAAATATTTTTAAAATCTTACTACATTTCTATACTTTATAGGACATCATGGCCCAAGTTCTGTGTCATGAAAGTCAATGGCATACTCTTTCATGTACTTCTTTTTGGCTTTGGACCAGGCCCAGTCTAGAAACTATTCATTCTTTTCATTCACTACCTTTCAATTTATACATTTAAATAATAGTGTTTGGAGGGGGGGGAACAAAACAAAACCAATAATAAAAAAACCCAACTGATTATGAAACAAGTAACAAGTATTTTTAAATCAGGAAAAAAATTCATTAAATAAAAAAATTAACTAAATCTGTGGCTTTTGTTGAAAGGCAAATAATTATACCACAAATCTAGGTACTCACACAGTAACTAATTCTTTTGGTGGTCAAAACTGGTCCTGCAGTGTAGAGGAAAACAGAGAAAATGATAAGCAGCACTGTGACTATTAGCTTAGAGGGATTCTACTTGGTTATTTTCCTGCAGCATGCACTGCAATCACAATAATAAAGAAATCCTGTATTCCAGTCTAATTCACCAAGAAATAGAAATGCTAGAAATCTAAAATAATTAAGTCAATTCTAGTTTTTTTTCAGAATGGAAAGGAAGCTTCTTTTTTGTATTAGCTTTAAATTTCACAGAGATACAATAGCCATGGAAGAAAAAAAAATGTCCATCAACTAAAATAAAATGCTTAGTGCTGCAGCACTGTGGTGAACAAATGAGCAAATCAAGAAATGAAACACTGCGAGAAATAAAAATAAAAACAAATTCAAGGTTAAATATGGATTTTGGGTAGCAACCCTGCTCCAAGAAGTAAAGAGGGGAG
>VXBU01006143.1:1254887-1299655 GCA_013400315.1 Bombycilla garrulus
TTTTAAGACTTCGATTCTGTGTAGGAGAGAAGGAGGAGGGGAAAGGGTGATAAATCCTTAATTAAGTCATTTTGAGTTTTGTATGTTCGTTTGTCCTGTTTTCCGGGGGAGAGAAAAGAGGGATGGGTGTGGAAGCAAAGGTTTTTCTTTTTATTGTAGGAGAAGGGCCCAAAGGCCATGAAGGTTTGGTCCTTCTTAAAGTTTTTGGGGGATTTTCGAGGTTTTCCTGATGAAGTGATACGTTTCATTGCCAGAATACCTGTAAGGATTTACTTTTGGGCAGGAAGAAGGAAGATGGGAACAAAGTTTATAGAAAAGGGAGTAAGAGGGCTTGAGAAATTTTGGTTTTTTGAACTAAGGAACTAAAGCGATCACAGTGGGAAAAGTGGAAGGCTATTCCTGCTCGGTGTTTGGTCTAAATAATGTTTTTCTTGGGTAGCACTGGTTTTGATGACTTTGTTTTGTCTGTGTTTAAGGCTGTGATGCTGGTTTTCAGTGTCTCACTCTTTGTTGTGGTAGGAAAAGCAGCATTTCTTCCCCTCAGCAGTGTCCTCCTATTTTCTATAATAAACAGTACGAGGGGTTTCAACACTGCTGAATATAAATAAAACGAGTGACTCAGTGTGCGTAATTATTTTGAGAAAAGCCAATTTCAGGCATTTTTCGCACCCTGCCTCAGGTTTGCATCTTGAAATGTAAGGGGCAAAACTCAGCTAGAAACTTCTAAACTGAAGGACAGATTTAAAGTAAGAAAGTGAATGAAGGTGACAAAAAAGATCTGGAAGGTGTCTTAAAAACCACTAGCACTAAAAGTAATTGGAACTTCTGTACTCTCTACTTTCCTCAGTCTCAGAAGTTAGTAAACTGATCTTCAACTTGTAAGTTGTACTTTTTCCTACTTTTAAAAGCAAAATAATCTGTGGAACTACACGCACATCCTACCACCTCACTTCTGTCAGCTGGAATGACAAGGCAAATTAGACACTATGTTTTAATCCAGACGGTGCATATGATCGGCTTTAATGTGCAAAGGATCTAAGAGACTANTATACAATGCGACCAGGAGTTTTGAGTTTGCACACAATAAAAAAGAGGTTAAAAAAAAAATGCGGGGGGGGAGGGGGGAGGGCTAGACGGCAGGCTGCGCTGATTAATAGTGATGAACCCAGAAGCCCAGGGAGGATCATTTCCCGTGGCACAGCAGCCCCGCAGAGACGGGGAGGGAGCGGGTGCGTGTACACGCGTGTGTCTCTGTGTGTGTGCGGGGGCGGGTGGGCCCCGGCCCCGCGGAGAGCCCGCATGCCCTGCCGGCGCGGCGGGGAGCGGCAGGGCAGCACCAAGTTGCGCCGCGGCTCCGCAGCCGCACGCACAAGTTGTGGTGCGGCCCGGGCGGGGAAAGGTTCGCATCCTCTCCGGCTGCTGAACAAAAACAGCGGTGCGTGAGCCGGCAGGCGCCTGGTCCCCCGCACGGCTTGCCCCTTCCTCGCACGCAAAGTTTTTGTCCTCAGAGTGTTTGTTGTTCTACCTGCCTTTGTGCTCCGGCCGGCGCCGTGCAGCGCCGGGAAGGGGAAGGTCTTAAAGGCATTGGGGCTCGTTCTCCTGTCGCTGCGCTGCCCGCCCTTGTCGGGGTGCGCTGCCCCAGCCGCGAGGGCGGACGCGCGCCGGGAGCGAGAGGAGGGAGCCTGAACCCAGCGGGAGCCGGGACCTCCCTTGCGGCTGGGGCCGGGGGCAGAGCGGGCGCCCCGGGCCGGCTGCGCCTACCGGGAGCCCCTGCTCGGCGAAGCCGTGAGGCCGGTGAGGGGGCGAGCACAGCTCCCCACCGGGCTCTCACCTCCGCTCCCTTCCCCAGAAGTTGGGGTGTAAGAGCGGGAGGAGGCTGGTTCGGCGCCGGCACGTCTCGCCTGGCGCCCGAGAGACACGGTTTGCCTCGGAAGCTGCAACTCCGTTAGCAATTTTTATACATCTTTAGCACTCCTGCTCGGGAGTCACCTTAAAGCGGGATAGTAGAAGATTTTTTTTTTGTATCTGCGAGCAAGACGTAGGCATTTTTTGTTGCGGCAGAGCGGCGAGTTAAAGGCAGGATTACCGAGAGCTGCAGTCACTTTTACCTATTTTGTGCATGGATATATTTACTCTTACGTGTCTTTTTATACATAACGTTGGTGAAAGTTTGAGGCTCCCCATGCTGTAAAGAATGAACAATATCAAAAGAAGCAAAGCGGTTTTAGTTCTCCTCGCTCTGTGTGCAAACAATTTAAAACTACACACGCATAGGAGCTGAGCTTGTTGCTAACTGCTACAATTAGAAGCGCACTGTTTGCCTAGTTCTGCAGCTTTTGCATGGTGTCAAGTACACCTTTTAGGTTGTCACATCCACACACAGTAACAGCCCTGGCATTTGCTGTTTCATGTGCTTCTTTTTTTACGTTTTCCAGTTAGCAGAACATTCGCCAGTCTTTCTTTTGCCTGTGTAAAGATAGTTACTAAAAAAACCATAAATAGTCTTTGCATTTGAGCTAGATCATAACTTTCTTTTAGGCATTATCTCCTAGCGCTCAATCAAGTTGTAAGAATGTCTCTCTCTTTCTCTATTTTTTTTTTAATTGCCATCCATTTTCACCTGTTAGAGGTCAGTAGGACTTGATATTCAGTTTTATAATTTTACTCCTGTGCAAGGTTGTTTTGATGTGTTGCATGTAATTTATATAAAGAAAAATATTTTAACATTGACATTAGCTACATCAAAAGGCAAATTTGCTGTAGTGACTCCATCAATAAAAAAGTACTTGCCTACAGTTACGTGACCTTGCAAATGACATCGATAGTTAATATGATCATTAGTCATTAACAGTATTATTATATTCAGAAATACAAATTTGTTGCCAGAATCCACATATTTACCGCTCTGCATGTTTCATTCTTCTGTTTTCACATCTTGTGTGAAGTGGTCAATTAATTTTCATGCTTTAATCTTTTACAGATTTATTTTCAACTTGTTTAGCTTGGTCAAGTGGACCTAAGGAAAATATAAGGGCTTTTATTTTGTTTTGTTTTGTTTTGGGTTTGGGTTTTACTTTTTACAGCTTCTTGTTATTTCTTTTTGTTTAGAAAATTTCTCTGTAATTCTAGAATAACAATGGAAACTGTGTAAGCCTGATGAAAGTAATCTTTGGAGTGTACTTATTATTTAAATATACAGATAATCAGAAAAAATCTTGTGTTTATCCCACAAATTTAAATACAAGGTTTCTCATGCAACGAAAACTCGGTAAGGAGAAAATCTCGTTAATACATTTTTATTTTCTTCTAGATTTGTCGGCATTAATGCATCTGATATAAACTACTCAGCTGGTCGATATGATGCCTCAGTTAAACCCCCCTTTGATATAGGCTTTGAAGGCGTCGGTGAAGTGGTAGCGTTAGGACTCAGTGCTAGTGCAGATTACTCAGTGGGTCAAGCTGTGGCCTACGTGAAAGCAGGTTCCTTTGCTGAATACACAGTTGTGCCTGCCAGACAAGCAGTCCCTCTACCCTCAGTGAAACCCGAGTTTCTCACTTTAATGGTAAGTGGCGCAACTGCATACCTCAGTCTGAAAGAGCTGGGAGACCTGTCTGAAGGCAAGAAGGTTTTGGTGACAGCAGCAGCTGGAGGAACGGGCCAGTTTGCTGTGCAGCTTGCAAAGAAGGCAAAATGCCACGTAATTGGAACCTGCTCCAGTGATGAAAAGGGTGGCTTTCTGAAATCCATTGGCTGTGACCGTACCATCAACTATAAAACTGAAAATGTTGAGTCTGTGCTTAGGAAGGACTACCCCGAAGGTGTGGATGTGGTGTACGAATCTGTTGGGGGAAAGATGTTTGACTTGGCTCTCAATGCCTTGGCTATCAAAGGGCGCCTGATAGTGATTGGGTTTATCGCTGGCTACCAAAGCCCCACTGGCCTCCAGCCCATTAAAGCAGAGTTATTGCCAGCAAAACTATTGAAGAAGTCTGCTAGCGTCCGGGGTTTCTTCTTGAACCGTTACCTTTCTGACTACAAAATGGCTCTGCAGCATTTGCTCAAGATGTATGAAAGAGGAGACCTGGTTTGTGAGGTGGACTTTGGAGACATGTCTCCGGAGGGCAAGTTCACTGGCTTGGAATCTGTATTCCGTGCTGTAGATTACATGTACATGGGAAAAAACATTGGAAAAATTGTAGTTGAATTACCTCACTCTGTCAACAGTAAGCTGTAAAAACAGAACAATGATATAAATCAAAAGAGAGAAAATGGGCACTTTATGCCTCAGATTTACTAAAAACAATTTCTTTTTTTAAGCTTAGTAATGGATATTATATTAAAAAACCAGCATTAAAGTGTTAATAAAAAGAGATGGGTTTGTGGCATTTTTTGTTTTATTTTGTTTTTATTTTCTTAAAGGTGTTTAAATCA
This sequence comes from Bombycilla garrulus, assembly GCA_013400315.1. Classification (NCBI taxonomy): domain Eukaryota; kingdom Metazoa; phylum Chordata; class Aves; order Passeriformes; family Bombycillidae; genus Bombycilla; species Bombycilla garrulus. The sequence continues at coordinate 1,259,320 of VXBU01006143.1, forward strand.
GTGGCTGTAGCAAGGACATAATGGGCCTGTGTTTGATACTGTCACTTGGGTTAGCGTGAGACAAGAACATTGTTCTTGACAGAATAAGTCTTGATGCAGAGGCAGATTTAGTCTGTCAGCCTGATTTGATAAGACTTCATATGTAGTTCAGCTCAGAAAAAAAAATCTTTCAGCAATTTTGATTCCCTGATTTAAAAATAAAATTGTTAGAACAAGAATAAGTAAAGAGTTGTATCTTTGGGTTGCTCTATTAATCTTTTGAAGTTTCTGGGAAAAAAGTGCTCTTGATTTTCTGTCACAAACATGATAATCATAATTCAGTTGCATCATGGATCATAGTAATATTCCTTGAGTGGTTACACAGGAAAATTTATCCTCCAATTCTGACATGTCAGTAATATTAAGCAACTTGATTTTTTTTTTTTTTATCCTGTCTTTTGCAACTATAAACAACTGCGTAATTTTCTTTCAAATTTTTAACTACAAGTTGCAATATAGTCTCATTTTGTTGCCTTTTCATATTCCACTGTTACTGTTTATTGTCAGTCTCCCCTTTAGTCAGTATTTAAAGATTATTGGAATGAGATTTTGAGCCATGTTCATGTGTGTTCAGACCCTGTATATTTTTTGAAGATTAAATAAAGTTTTAAAAGCTATTTAAATATTTGTGGCATTTATTCATAATTATATGTTTCTTGCTGACTAGCCCTTTTTCAGATATTCTGTTTTTCAGAGTTATTTGACTTATCATTCTTGAAGGGACTTTCAGTAATCAGGATGATACTTCTTTTACCAAATACTGCTTCTGCAGAACCTCTGTTACAAACAGCAGGACCATTTTAAATCTGTTGTCGCAATACCTCGTACATGTACTGATGATCAGCCATAGATTTTCCAGTAGGTGCAAGTTAAAGGGTTTCTTAAAGTTTCAGAAATTCTTCATCACCTAGTGGATATTATTAATGGTACATACAGTGGGAATTCCAGCTAGAAGCATAAGATTTTCCAGAACAATAAAGTACTTGAAACTGCTTGCTCTGCATCTTTTTTTCCACAGCAAACTTTTAAAATCTTAAAGGCCAATTTTGCCACATCTTTTGAAATTACATTCATTTGTATGCAGTTGAAGAGATGGAAATTTCCTAAGATCATATGCCTCATAATAAACATAATGATAGACTGATAATGTCTAGGACTTGTAGGAAAAAATCCAGGGTAAACTTAATTTTAGGGCATTATTCAGGACTGACTATACGCAACATTTTTGATTGTAACACAGGAAAACATACATTTTATTCAGTAGTGCAGAGAGAAAAATATTTTTAATTTTGATTTAGTGCATTCTTAGTGTAAATTTTTAGTGCATATGTCATTACCATCATAAAGAATTGTGTACAATGAAGAGCTGTCCCTTTCTTGGACCATGCCTGACTACTAGGTTTAGTCACACTTTGGATTTTGAGGAAAGGTGGAATGGAATGAGTCTTTGTGACCATTTTTCTCTTTTAGTCAAGGTGAGCATCAAACCCCCATGATTTTTGTTTTAAGTAAGACATGCTGTTAGAAATATATTTCCCGTTTCATCTCTGATACTACAAATATTCTGTTGTGTTTGTGTTTTTCATAATTAGAAAGGTATATTGGCCTTCCAGCTGAATACTAGAAGGATGCAAACACTCAAGTACCACTACAGAGCATGCAAATTCCTAGGCATGTGATGTCTTTTTTTGTTCAGGGATAAGGTGAATTCCTTGGTCATTAAATGCATCTTAAAAAAAACAATGTTGTTTGGAATGTACTGTGGCAAAATAAAAAACAAACAAACAAACAAAAAATGCAAACAATTGGTTACATTTGTGATATGTACAGAAGAGAGTTGCATGAATAACAATTTTTTCAAATTAAATTCCTGCAATCAAATGCCAAAACCATCCAAGGGGTCCAATTTTCAGATGTGTTGATCACTGTCAGTTCAATAGATTTGGTATTTCTGAGGCAGTGAATTCCATATGTTTTTGTCATAAAAAATTCTTCCTGTAACAGGATTGTGTTTGGACATACATTCTACTTTCTTTATAACATGTTACTTCATATATAACATTGCATATTGCAACTGCCCCAGGCTTCTTCACTGATTGAAATAGGGCAAGAGAGGAACCTTTGGAGGTTTCACACATATGTATTCAAATATGACATGTTGTTCATTTTTATTTTGGCTTAAGATTGTTGTTTAGCACTTTCATACTGATCACAGCATTAATAAAAGGTTTACATTTGTTGTATGTATAACTTGCACAGCCAATGTACAAATTTCATAGCCCTTTTGGTGTTTAGGTTAGGCCATGGTCATGGAGCTTGTCATTTTCATCAGATGTTTAGGTTAAGCTGAAAGGGTAGCTCAGGGTCAACATGATAACTCTTCCAGGAATGAATATAAAACGAAGTAGTTTTTCTTTTCAAATATACAACTTCTATGCTTTAAATTGCTGAAGGAGAGCATTATCGATGGAGAGAGGGTGAAAAGGATTTCTTAAATATGCAGATAAGGCCTTTTTTGTGAGTTTCATTATAAATTTTGGCTTCCAACTTCTCTTTATTTAAAAGTACATTCTGCAAACTTACAGTTGTGGGAGCAGGGCTGCCTTTGACTAAGTAAGCTATGATGGATTTAAATAATGTTTAAATATTAGATGCCTAGGAAAATGTATATGGCGTGCACACACTGAGAGGTTTAAATGATGATAGGACATTGAACATACAAGGAAAAGAAATACTGTAGAGTCACAGCAAGGGATTAATAACAATACACTTAATATGCTTGCAAAAAAGGTGTATTAAAAGCTGTGTGCACAGTGGGGACTTAAATGATTAAAAATAATAATACATTTGCCTTGGAAGTACTAAGTATACTATATGTAGAGAGCAGGGATTTAAATAATAATACTATTAATAATAGCAGCTCATTGAGATGTGGTTGCTAGCACTACATCCTAATTTTACCTTTCTAAATGAATTTGCTACAGAGGAATCTGGCATTGTTTGCTGAGGCTAATAACCGAATTTCCCTTCCCTACACACATATGCTTCCATGGAAAAACAACAAAGAACTAGATGAAGAGCTGGCTTTTTTCCTGAGTCTGTCACATGTGTGCATACGCACGCGCACACGGACACACACGTACTCAATAGCTCTCTCCTGGCTTGCAACCCTCAGCACATTTTACAGATATGCTTCCTACTTAATTGCTATGCTGGATTCTCCTAATACCTTTTCGAATCAAGTTGGGCTTCTACCACGCACTAGTTTGCTGTATGTTTGTATGCGTGCAAATATGTGTAATGTATATACACATAAAGTGTATATTTAGTAAGTGAATATGAATAACTGCTGTGTCATGTAAATACAGATAATTGCAATCTCTCAAGGAAAAGTTTGCTGTAGTGTTTGCAGATATTATATATATTCCTACTTCTGTCTGAGGAGTAAAGAAATTTCTCTGCTGAATAGCTGTTAGTATCTATTTTACAAGATTTACTCATTTTCAGGTACCTAATGTAGCTGCTAGCATGCATGCACGACAATACAATTTATATGGTAAATGGAACCAAATAATGGCTTCACTGAATGTTATGGCTGCACTGAAGGGAAATGTCACGGTAAATAGCTGCCAAATTATGGATCATGCCGAAGTGTCACAACTGCACTAAAGACAAATAGCACTAGAGGCTATTGCCACTGTGACGCTTTTGAGTTATGAAGAAGAGGAGCAGCCTGATGTGAGCCTCTTTGTGTCCTCATTATAGCAAAGGGTTACTGGTGCGGTATACAAGGAAACCTAGTCCTACGTGGTGGCTAGTTATTAATCTGTTCTTTTCTAATCTAACAGCTGTAGCAAACCAGAAAATCTTTTCCGTGCTTTATGAATACATATAAACACATACAAACAAAGAAAAACCTGCAGGTTTTATGAATGTAAATGTGTAGGGGAAATGACTAGTAATGGAAAAATGTTGTAATAAAATAATCTAATCAAAGAATATTATTAAATTTAATATCGTATGTGTCTGAAAGCTTTAGTTGCTTCTTATGCAGATAGATGTGTGAAATATAAGCAATAATGCACTTTCTCTCTTTGTAAAGACTTGAGTAGTAAGGACATTACCAACTAAATTGCTTCTTCTAAACTGAAGTGTGTCCCGGTTTCTTTCATTTTAATGGGAGGGTAATAAAGATGAAAGACTAACATTTTAACTGATGGATCCCTTAAGCTACAGAATAGAAATTTATTATGTTTTGAGGGAATATGCTAAATGCTGAAATGTGGAAAGAAGCAGGGAAATCCCAGGTAAAATAAAAGCAATGTAACCTCTTTTTTCATTGTTATTTTTATGACATACTTTTATGAATGGAAAACTACATACTGCTCTTACTTAAACTGAGAAAACAGCGCTGATCTTTCTTTTGAGAAAAAAAAATGGGGGAAGTTACTTGGAAAAAAAAAAGATTTGGAAATGGAGGGACATCGCTCAGCAAGTGGTCACTTCTCTCTACGATCACTTTTCAAATCCTGCCTTCAGTGTTCAGGGAAATGAGTTTGATGCTCTGCACACTATTGTACACACCACAAACGTACCATCCATAACACAGCACAATTGTCAGTTGCTGTTTTACAGAGGGGCCAGGGCTGAACAATCATGGTGGATAAATTACTTTTCTATTCTACAGCAAGTGGCTTTCCTACCATGTGAAGCTTAAGGTCATTGGCAGGGCAGTGAGGGGGAAGCTTATATATTAGTTAAAACTAATGCACTAATAGTGTTCAGATAGAGGAACTAAATCAATTAATTAAAGCTAGGTTTGTTCTTCGAGACGGGGCGGGGGATGAATTGGAGAGTTATTGTACCAAGAGATACACATCTATATGTGTGTGTATGTATTTTGCCTTCTTACTACTCTGCTTCTTGCTACAATATTCCTTAGTTAACTGGGGTTTTTTCCTTTTTCTTCTTTAATATCTGCATTAAAACCTTCATAGTTCATGGCTGAAGAAATTCAGACTTCAGAAATAAGAAAATATTCTTCAAAGATTTTAAAACTTTAATAATAGAATCTCCTTAAATTTTTTACAGTGTAGTCTGAGGGGGGAGGGGAAGAAAAAACCTGTCAAAAATTAGGTAGAACATCCTTGAATGGCAATTAGCGTACCCAGAATTTATTTTATGTGCAATGCAGTTGCAAGTAGCTGCTTCTTATTAAATGAAAATCCTGTATTATGTACTTCAGGAACATTCCAACTAATGAGTATGTAATGTCCTTAGTGTAACACAGAACTTCTTTTTGTGTTCACAACCACAAAATGCTGGAAACTTGACAAATGATATCATTTAAGACAGATGCCTGCCTTAGGGACCTGTTTTTTGGCTTCCTGTTTCTGGTTTTTATTTCAATAACATTTGTAATTGCCACAGGATCTGTACCTGCATAGTGTTTTAACTCCTTCACATATGCCCCAATGCATTAACTCCTTGTGTAGGTACCTGGGAATATTTTCTTTTTTCTTTTTCCTTTTTCCTCCCCAGCTGGTGTGTCCTTCCTGCCTCTCACAGGCACAGCTACATACATAAATAAAAGCTGGATCTTATTAGACCAGATGAAATGGTAACGTCAAAGAGGGTAAACACTTACTGCACTTGCTGTGTTTTACTAGTCCAGAAGTACATCTAGACCTGGCCCAAGGCAAAACCCAAGAAACTGTGAGGTACAGCCTGCTGGTTCTCAGTGAGAGACAACAGAATTCTGTGTATATGGCCTAGGCGCATAATACCTTGCTCTCAGTTATACTTTCCAAATTATATTTCCCCATTAAACTCACAGTCTTTACTTAGGTTATAGGGCAGGAGCATTTTTCACATTACTTCAGTTTGTGCTGGTTATAAGGGGCATTTTGGCAGTGCTGGTTCAACACAAGTTGTAAGTTGCTATGCCTCCAGCAGAGTCTGCTTCATGTAAAGCCCTTATCACAGGACAAGAGCAGTTTTCAGCTCCCCAGGCACTCAGCATGGATCCTGGTGGACAGCAAGAACCCTTCCCACAATCTATAACAGCCCAGAGGTTTTGGTGGTAGCTTATAGCATGTTCTTTCTCTGTCTTTTTTTGTAGGTCTTACAAAAAAAAAACATTAAAAATGGGCTGTGTGGAAGAAGCTTACGCGACTCTTTGTGGGGGAATTTTCACTGAGCTACTTCACTGAATACTGCAGGGTGCAGTAATAACAAAAAAAGACTTGGAAAGAGCATGAGCTCTTGGTACCTATTCTGCAGGTGAGACTTTTCTAATTGTCATAAGCGGTTACCTCTCTGGGACTTACAGTGTTTTCTGATCTAATTTTGAAGCAAAAACTCGGCATTCAAGCCTTCTGTCATAGGACATGGAGACTCATTGCACTTGTACTCTTAAGAGAAGTTTATCCCATGAAGTGCTGAACAACTGTATCTTTCTTCAGAACTGGAGTTGATGACTCTAAAAACCTCAAGAAATGTCTCTGTTTACTGCAAGACCAGACAGCACATCATAAAAACCTACCCTCCAGGCTTTCTGTAAGAGAAGGAGGGGAAAGTCTTTCTCTTCTGTCACAAGAGGGAGGTCAAAAGGACTGAGCGAGTGCCAGACCAAGTCACTTCTGCTGTTCTAGGGTTCATTTTCAGAGAAAGTAGGCAGGCACACAAATCTCATTATGCGTTACGAGGATCTGTGCAAAGGCTTCTTGTGCGCTGTCTTAAAACCATACCCCTAAGGGACTCATTCACAAAGGGAATAGAGGGAAAGGAAATTTGTATATTTTCTGGAAGCAGTAAGACATGACATGCAGTGCGGTTCTGGCTGATTACAGCATGCCTCAGGTGAGCTGGGAGGCACGAGGCTGCCAGCCAAGTGATTTCAACCACCCAAGAAAGAGAACTCCACAGAAATGCTTTGTGTGGCATGTCTGATTGCTACAAAGAGAAACACTCCGACTTCATTCACATTGGCATGGCATTATTGGCATGACTGTTCCTGGCAGCCTATTGGAAAGTTTTATTTGCATCCAGAGTTTTGAAAGCCATTTCATAACTTTAAACAAGAATATTGCTGAAAATGCCTAGCTTATTTGCCCCTTGACACCTGTGTATAATCCTTCGTTGAAGCCCTGATGAGGGGTTCTCCTTGAGTTGTATAACTTCCAAAACAACCTCTGCATACAAGCAGCATAATGTACCTTTCCTCCCTGCATAGGGTGTGGCAAGAGTAGCCAGATGAAAGTGGATAAAATACATTATTTTTTGTGTATCCTCAGTAATCAAGATGCAGTCAGTTACTGGATCATTTGACTTCTTACTGAGCTGGGAAACCTCAATCTGCTATCACAAGTGCCTACAAATAAGAGAGATATTGAGTTGGTTTCCTCTCCTGGGAATGTAAATGAGGAACAAGAATAACGCTCTTGAAACAGTGTAAAAACAGCCTCTGAGGAGAACCTGGCACTTGTTTCTGTGTGTGTGTTCATGCTGCTGGAAAAAACAGTTTTAACGCACAGACCTGCCTAACCTCAAGTTGTAGTGAAATTTCCCAGGGCCTCCAGATAACTCCCAAAGTCTTGGGAAATTCAATTCAGTGTTTTCAGTCAGTGATGTTGTAAGAGCTATGGTGGCAGTGGCAGCAGCTTTGCTAGCTTTGAGCTCTCAGATGATGGGTGGTGGCAAAGCAAACCTTGCTCTGGAGGAGCTGCTAAAAAGACAGCTCTCCATTTCCCAGGTATTCTCTAAATGGATTGGACCGTGAGGGACAGATTATTGTCCATACTGGTGCAGAAAAACTGCTTTCCCCCCTCACTCCTCTAAGTCACAATCTTGACTTAATTGATAGCTCCTTTTTCTATCCCTTCTCCCTCTTTCTTTCTGCTTCCCTCCCTACTCCCAACAAAAAATAAAGGGTGAAAATAATAATAGAGAGAGAGGCTGCTGGAACTGTTTCAGGCTTTTCTCTCCCTTTTCAGTGGGGGGTAGGTCAAATTGTCTTGTAATATATGTAAACCTAAGAAAGCACAGAGTTTTGCCTATATGCTCTGCAACAAAGTTTGAGTAGATTTATGGCAGATATATACAGTTTACATTTTACCACAGAAACAGACAAATTTTCTTTACAATGCAATGTGTGAGATCTTTTCTAGCTACACAGGGAAAAAAACCACAACAACCCATGAAGGTCTTTTTCCACCTGTGTGATTTAATTTGCAGTATCACTCATTCTGTTAAATGTATGAGGCAACTCCTTTGGCATTTCTTCCTTTCTTGTTTGTGAAAATCTGCCATGTTCAGCAGTCACAAAATACACATCAAGGAGCAAAGAGGAAAAAGCCAAATATTCCTCATTTTCCATGAACTTGAAATTGTAGCAATACAAAACTTTTCAGCATAGGATCACATGGTATGAACTAGAAACCTGTAGGATGAGTGGTGGGCTGTAGATAAATGATGCTGTCGTGACTAGGATTGTATCTAGCAGGGGCAAGAAAAGGATGTTGATAGAGGTGTGTTCAGGTGACTGGAGGAAAGCCAAAGTCTGTGCCAAAGTTCACCTCAGATGAGTTCAGGCTTCTTCCCCCCATGTCAATCAGATACAACCCCAAATCTAACAGAAGTGCTTCACAAATATACTGCAGTGAGCACTAATGCCAGTGTCCTTGCTTTCTAGATTATTTTCTCCCATCTTCCTGGAATTATGTCACATTTTCAACTAATTACAGACAATGCAAGGTGGGAAGGTGAAAGCAATTATTTCTTTGCTTCCAGAAATAGTCAGAACTTTACCAGTCATATATAAATGGCAGCAGTACCTTTTAACATTTTCAGTAAACAAAATGTTGATAGTGCCTTCAAGATGGCTGGAGGGGAATGGTCACTCAGACTTAGATTTTTTTGGAGCTTCTTATTGTAATTTTGTCAGAGTACAACTGACATCCATGCTTATCCAAATGATGGAAAAGTTTCTTGGTCCTTGAAACTAGCCATACTGTACCAGCGAGCATACAGAGAATGGTGCTGTTCTAGTGCTCTCCTATCTGCCACACTGTAAGTGAAAAGGCTGAACAACCCCCAGTCCTGACCCTTGTGCATCAGGCAATGCGAACAAAGCTCTGAAAACAAGCATAGTTGCTCTAAGAACCTGTATCACTCCAAGAACATATTGTTTCAGAGTGCTGGGGGTGACTTAATCTCATTGTTCAGTGCAGTATTCAAAAAAACCACCAACCCTAACAGTCCTATTCTCTGTCCCAGAGCTGCCCTGGTTCTGTGCCTGGCAGGCTGGCTTTGCTCTGAAGCACGCCAGCTCTCCATACCTTGTATATTTTAATGCCGACACTGATCTTCAATCAGCCTTGCTCTGGCCTTCCAGTGAAAATATGCCAAAATGTCATAGGTTTCCAAATGAAATGCAAATACTGAACTTTCTGAAATTTACTGATAGTATTTTACTCCTTTACTGCATCTGAGCTGTACCAACGAGGCACATTGGAAACAAGGGTTTAAGATTCCTGACAGCAAAGGTCTTTGCACTTGCCACTCCACAGGTGTCTCAGCTGGATGGTCTGTGGCACCTTGATGATCTTAAAGGTCTTTTCCAACCTAAATGATTCTACAATTCTACCTCCAAGAAAAATATGAGTCCTCTGCTTGCTTGCTCACTCAGCACAATGAAAAAAAGCAATGAAATACTCAAAGTCAGGTCAGACTACCTTTTCTCATATGTAACTGTTATTACGCAGATGTCACAGCAGCAGGTGCAAAATAAATACCTGGGTAATGGAAACCATTTGCTTTGCCTTTAGCCGCAGGCATCAGGTCTGATTTACTTGTGGCTGGCAGCTAAGAGAGCAAGGGAGAGCCAGGTCCCTATAGCCACGCTCACTTTTACTTGCTCAGAGATGGGAAAAGATAGCCACAGTGGAAGCTGCTCCAGAGGAGATCGTCCTATTTTTCACCCATGCCCTCTTCCTCATGTTCCCTACTATTCTGCCAGAGCAGTGAGATTTAGCTGAGCCTTGAATCCACACTTACGCACTGCCCTTTCATCATTTGGACCTCAGTGGATGTACACAATCTGGAGCAGTCTTTGCTCAAGGCAAACAAAGTAAAGGAGGAGAGTGACATTTCAGTCTTTCATTGCAGAGTCATTCAGGTCACTCACTGAAATTATAGACACCAGCTCCAGCAATGTTAGCAGCCAACTTTAGATTATTAACCATCCTTTTGATAGCAGTACATTTATGGTGCCAGTGCACAGAGAATTCCTCCAAATTACAGGGTGTCCTAACACAGCCAGTCAAACCACATAGACCTCTAGATGCAGTAAGCAGTATAATTAAACCTGTTTTCTCATTTGTGCTTTCCTAGCAGCACTCCAAATACACTCTCGACCACTTGATGCTGCTCTGTGCACCAGGCTATGAAAAGAGATAAGAGCAAAGGGTGCCTTAACAATAGCTCATTAAGAAGACATCAACTATTTTTTTTATATTGCATTATTTACGTTTTGGGTGATAATACAACACTATTTCCAGGGCAAAGTGCACTCAAGAAGCATATTGGCCTGTAGGTGGTTTCATTTGATTAGATTTAGAAGGGGGAAAGCTACAGCAATTTCTTTTACCTGCTGTTTTCTTGAAAGACCTGAGCTTTTTCTTAACCTCATCAGGCCATATATTGTCAATATATTTGAGATCCACCAAACTTCATTAGCCCTTTCAGATACTTCTGGGAAAGGCAGTGACTCTTTTTTTATCCCCTAAGGCTCTAGAAATTCTTCACTGCAACAATCACTGGCATGCCTGGTAGGATCCATTTTTTAATATAATGACCTTCTGAATACAAGCAAACAAACATGAAGAGGACCTAAACATTTAGATCATAAAGCTGATTTCACACAAAGGAGTCCATGTTAAAAAATCAACCCTTAACCAAAAAATAATAATACAGATAATGGTAATGAATGCTTATTTTCATTCCTTTAATTGTATTTTATAGCTAGTGAAACACTCTAATTACAGTTTTTCCTCATATTTTTTTCTTTATTCTCCTGCAGAGCCATTTCACTTTCTAATGCTGCTGCTGTACATTCGGTACCTATATAAAGATCCAAGAATACATTTTAGCCCTGACCATGAAATATTTACTCACTTTGAAATGTAAGTAAAAGAAATGAAACTGATAACTGAAAACTGTAAAAGCCGGGAATTCCTTACTTATTATAATGCAGCTTCCATCTCTTTGACTCTTTCTGTTACTTTTCCACTATAAACAATACTAATGTTTATAAAAAAAACACAAAAACACAAAAAACAAAAACAAACAAAAAAATACCAACAAAACAAAACAAACAAAAATACGCCCAAAGCTGGGAGATGCAGAAGGGTTAGAAACTATGAGGCATTCCAAAGAGAACACCAGAGAATTTAGGTTGGAAGTAGAGGCTATGGTACAGAGTGTATACCAGGTCTGCTCCTTGGTGTGGAGAGGGACTCTAACAGAGTTCGTAGGGTGTGAATGGATTCCCATGCTTGTGTGTAAGAATTAATTTAGAGACCAGACAGCAACTAGAAAGAACTGCTCCTCATGCTCCTTTAAGCCCTGAAAGTGTCCAATAAATATGCTTACTGTGAAGAAGAATGGCATCTTAATACTAACTGAGAAAGCACTGTTTAAGTTGTTATAAAGTACAAATACCTTCAGTGCCTGAAAAAGTCTTGATGCTAAAAAAATCCAAACCACAAAACCAAAAAAACATGGGCAAAAGATTTCTGATTTTCAAAGTAATAGAATTAGTTTGACTGTATATACTATTCACTGCCTTTCTGAATTACAGATCACTGAGATCTCCTTCCAGAAATGCAATGTACTAGTATTCATCTTGTCAATGATATATACTCAGAGGGCTATTTCTCTAATTGATGGCTTCATCATTCAATTCAAGATGCATAAGGATAGCTATTGTTATCTAATGCTATCATATGTTCCTATTGTTCCACACTTCTCTCCTTGTCAATAGCATCCAAGATATCCTATCTAAATCTTCAAGATAGCAAAAGAAAGGTGCATTATTTGTTGACTCCACACATTGCATTATTAAGCATTTGTGAGCAACCTGCACATCTCCCCACTGACATCTTTAAGTATTCAATTAAAATTGGATGAGAGAGTACAGCAATACAAATAAATACTCACTTATATGAAGACTTTGCATTGAATTCTAAATTATTCTAATACAGGTGCTTGCTAGCAGGCACTCAGTTGAAATCAGGACAGTGATGCAAGTGTGAGAATGAATGGTGCATGAAAGGGAGGAAGGCAGATTGCTTTATGGTGGAGTCATGGCAGAGGTTTGACAGGAAATGCTTCTCCCAGTACAGCTAAGCAGGGAAGGAGAACCCTATTATATAGATGAGCAGGACCTGCTCTGGCACTTGTCATTCTAACTTGTATAAGTAAGCAAGCTTAATTGCTCCTTGTCTTTTCAAGATGACTTTCCACCAACAATCTCATTATCTCACACATATATTTATTGCACATATTCAAGACCCTTCATGCAGACCTGAATGCAGTGAGGAGAACAGCAATATCACGTTATACAGTAACATTGGTTTTGCTTTTTTTCCTTTTAAACAGGCGGATGTGACCTGCCTTCTCCTTCTGCAACTAACAGGGTGACCAGAGGCGGTGGAATGCACACCAGGACTGGAAAGAATAGAACCAGAGGGAAAGCAAGCTGTCAAGAGAACAGTGTACTGAAGAGGAAAAATGTAAAACATGACTTCTATTTACCATGATTAATATGTAAAGTTAACATGTTTGTCATGGAATATATTAATATGTATGTTTTCCCATTATGTAGATCTTTTCCTATATTACATGTTAGAAAGGGATATAATCACAATGATGGGGCAAGAATACCACTTAAAAATTAGGTGATGCCCAGTCAACATAACATAACCACTACTGTGTCATTTCCGATTTAGATGTGCTGATATCATTGCCGCTGGGAAGAAATTAAAATGGCTGTTAATGATAAATAAAATGACAAGAAGGAGGATCCTCCTTCACATATAATTCCAAGAAAAATACAGCTGCTGGATTCCTTGAGCACTTAGTGCCGTTCATTGATAAAGAGGAAACAAGCAGGTTTTGTGCAGCTGCATGGCCGTAAGAGCTGCTCCGTCCTTTCCCGAGCCCCAGTGTAGACACCATAGGACGAAAAATATTTCACTGTGCTATTTCCACTCAGGGAAGGTGTGATAGTGAAGCTCACAGAAAGTGCTGTACATAACAAACAGTAAGATAAGCAAATCCAGGGTAGAGGCTGGGAGACAACAGTGCATGTGGATACTTTACAAAACCTCCAGATACTCCTGCCTTGTCTCTGTCAACATAGGCAACCTTAGCTCACGGATCAAAAGACCTTCATACATTTGTTTTATATCATAAATGTGTCGAGAATGAGCTACACAAGCATCATTCACCCACTACACATGGCTTGTTAGCCCAGTCGAGAGCATCTTTCAACTCATTCACACATTAAAAGCCAGGAAACCAACATTTGATTACTAGTTCTAGCATTAAGATCAAAGACCATATCTTCCCATCTGTGAAGAGCAAGAGCCAAATTGCTTTCTCCTCTCTCTGCATTTACAGAAGAATTGAAGAGTTGAAACACAAAATCAGCATTATACTCCACATCCCATGAATAACACAGTTCCAGCCTATAAAAACACAAAGCAGTCACTATAGCTTACATACATTTTCCTGGAAAGAAGTATAAGCAAATCTATAGTCACATCTTCACAATACTCCCAGTCTGCAGTTATCCAAGGCTGAGAGTGGCTTGATCCACAGGTGTTATCATAGTGTATAAAATTACTACACCTCTTAAATGGGAAAATACCATATACCTGCCATTTACTCTTCTCTTGATATCTCCAAAATCAGGTGGTGGTGTAAGGGTTAGATTAAATGAAAGCACTAATTTAAAGTCACAAAAAAAGAACTGAAACAGGCAGAGTAAGTCAATGTTTTTTTGTTATCATAGTTAAGCTTTTACTTGCTTGTTGTCAAAGAAGCTTAAAAATATAAATAAATAAAAATCGTCCTTAACCTGGAGAATAAGTATGGCCACTTTCAGGTGAAACTTATTTAGTGATTTAGTTCTAGCCAATGCAAATTCTTCTGCAGGGGGTTTACTCTTAGGCACATGTAGCCAAACCATAGCAGAGACAGTGAAAGATGAGAAGGTAAAAAAAATTAATAATGTGTAGCATGCTTTATAAAATATGGCAAATTAAAACAGAAAAGACCCTAGTGAAACAGTTGGACCACTGACCTAGCATTTTGAGATATACAGGTTTTGGGGGTTTTTTTGGTGGTCTGTTTTACTACACAGCATGTGAAAGGAGTGCAGAGCTCAGCCAGCCCCTAGCTAATTGCTTTGGCTCTTTTGCATGAAGATCATTTCCTGATAAATTGTTACAGACACATTTAGGCAACAAGTTTTTATAGGATGCCTGGTGCTCTTTATAAAGCAATTAGCGTTATTTAGTATACATGGTTTCTTATGCATTGTTGTTCGTTCACTGGCAAACAATAACAATGAAATCTGAACCCTTCAAGTGGCTGAATCATTCCTCATGTTTCCTGGATTTGAGCTGTCTTTTGGGAGCATAGAGTCATCAAAGGAAATATCCTACCTAATGTTTAGTAAAGAGTGTTTTATTTTAGTGTCTGTTTGGGAAAGTTAGAATGTGGACTGAGGTTGATCTTATTCTTTTGCCAGCTTTACAAAAGACAAGAGGAACATTTTATTTTAAAAAGCAAACCATTCTGATCTGCTCCAAAGGAGCTGCGAAGAAAAGCCTTCCTATGAGTTCATACGTTGGAAGACTCCTTGCAGTATTTACTCAAGCATGCCATGGATAGGTAATAAAAAAAAAAACAGTTTGACATCTCTAAGCCTCTGCTAAGTATCAAGGTATCAAGGAGGCCCCAGGTCTGCATCTCTCCCAGCAGTGGTAAGGTTCCCCAGGCAACAAGTTCTCCATGTATGTGTCCCGTTGTGCAAGACACACCCACCCCTACTGTGCTACATGCCTGGTCTACCTTTAAGCCATGCTGACATTTGTGTGCAAGGTATTCCTCCCTTGTACCATGGAGGACCCAGTCTGGTAGCCCTGAGAAATGTTCTGAGCACCTACCTAAGATGCAAGCAGGGAATAAACTTAAATTCATTTTTTCCAAGGTGATTCAAAAGCACACTTTTTAGGAGGGTCCTAACCACAAAAATATAGGGACTTTATTTGAATAGAACCCCTTTTTGAAGCTGTTCTGCTTAACATAAATTAAATGTAGTTAGAGAACTCAGGCACCCTGTTCTTGACTGGCCGTCATAATTGCTACACCTGAAAGCCTTTTTTTCTCACTAGCTGCAGTGCTTTCATGTGCATTACCTTATTTTCTAGGATCTCTTGCACAAAGAGTAGAGGGACTGCTCTGCAGCCCAAGAGTTCTTTTAGCACAGAATTTGATTCATAGTTTTCCACCCTGTTGCTACGGCCTCAAAGTACCTAAAACTTTACATCTGGACACCTACAGGAGCAAACAGATCATGATCCAAGCACTCTTAGTACCTACATTTGACAGAGAAGGTATTATTCACTATCCAGAGAAAGCTCTGGGTCCTATATGTGCTCCAGAGACTCAACTGACTCAATAAATGGAGCACAAATTTCTTCTCTCTCCTGTGACCATGCTAACAATTGAGCTGAACAGTCTTCAATTTCGCTCAGTCTCCCTGACCTAGTAAATGTCTAAATCCCACATAAAACACATCAGCAAGAATCCCTGCGATTCAACAAGAAAGAGCCCCATCCCAAAGCCAGTTATGCAGCCTGTTGTGACAACCCCGGGTGGCTCTGCCTCGAACCACTGTGGCTTTCACAGGTGAATCAGCAGCAGGAATTCCTTCAGGTACAGTGCAATTGCCAGAACTGGAATTTAACCAGAATTATAACCCAGCTCTTGTGAAAATTCACAGAATCACAGAGTGGGTAAGGTTGGAAGGGACCACAGTGGGTCCTACCTCCTGCTCTGATCCAACCTCCCTGTTTGAGGAGGGTCCACTAGACTACGTTGCACAGGATCGAGTCCAGATAGTTCTTGAATATCTCCAGTGGGGGAGACTCCACACCCTCTCTGGGCAACCTGTTCCAGTACATGGTCACCTGCATGTAAGGAAAGACCTGGGAGTCCTAGTGGGTGGCAAGTTGACATGAGCTGGAAATGTGTCCTGGTGGCCAGGGTTTCGTTGTTTGGGATCTTGGAATGCATTGCAAAGAATTTGGCCAGTCGGTCAAGAGAGGAGATCCTCACCTTCTACTGGACTCTAGCAGGACCACATCGGGAGTGCTGTGTCCAGTTCTAGGATCCTCAAGACAAAAAAGACAGGGAGCTACTGGAGAGGGTCCAGAGGAGGGCCACAAAGATGATTTGGGGTCTGGAGCATTATTTTATGAGGAGAGACTGTGGGAGCTGGATCTCTTTTATCAGCTGAAGAGAAGACTGAAGAGGGGATCTTATTAATGCATGTAAATATCTCCAAGACAGGTGCCAAGAAGATGGTGCCGGGCTCCTTTCAGTGCTGCCCAGGACAGGATGAAGAGGAGTGGCCATAAACTAAAACACAAGAAGCTTCACCTCAGCATGAGGAAGATCTTTGCTACAGTGAGGGTGGCAGAGCACTGGAACAGGCTGCCTGGAGAGGTTGTGGAGTCTCCCTCTCTGGACATACTGCAAACTCACCTGGACACATTTCTGTGTAACCTGTTCCATGTGATCCCACCTTGGCAGAGAGATTGGTCTAGATGATCTCCAGAGGTCCCTTTCAACCCTAACAACAGTGTGGTTCTATAATTCTGCCCATTGCCTTTTGTCCTATTGCCTATTATTGTCACCATTGAGAAGAGCCTGGCTCCATCCTCTTGGCACCCTCCCTTCCCATCCTTAACAATCACTGCCAGGATTTTGGCTTTGCACCTTGCTGAGAAAACTGCAAGTCCTGCTTGCTGCTGGCCTTCTCCTCAGCAGAAGCTCTCTGTCACCTTCCCCACAAAAGTCCTGCCTCACCCCAGCCCAGCTGAGGCTGGTAATGTCCATGAGATTTTTTTTAATGACAGGCCATAGTACTGTATAGTTATGAAAGTACTTTATAAAAGACTTTCAGTTGTATACCCTAAAGAATTTACCAGAGCCTTTAAAAACTTGATGCTTCCCTGCCCTTTCCCACATGCTTCATGACCAGTTTGAAGTACAAATATGAAAGTGGACCAAACCATCTCTGCAACTTTCCTGTCCCTACTTTCCTGAGGCAGATCTTTCTGAGAAAAGCATTTACTTTTGGCCACCACTGGATAAATGGATACAGAAGGCAGCAGGGATCAATCAGAGCCAGCACCTTGGTTTCCCCAGATAGGTGCCCAATGCACCACGTGCCACCTCTAGCCCAGCCCTCTCTGTTCCTTCAGTGCTTTTCTTCAGTGGGAGGCAGAGAGCTACCTGTGATCATGGAGAACTGTGGGGATAAATATGAACCATAAAGTAATATCTACAGCTCCAAATGGAAAGTGATAAGACAAAAAACAATTCCCTTGTTTGAATTTCTGTGTTACATTCAGAGATCTAACAGGATCTGATGAGCATTTATTATTGTACAGTTATTGGAAATAGTTCCACAGATTTCTCAATCTCTCCCACTTTCTGAGCCTTGCTTTCAAATACGTTATTGCATGTATTGCAATTGCCATCTGAGATGGGGTAGTGAGCTGGCATATGACAGATGCTGGAAAAATGGACCAACTAAACAAAATGTAAAGAGGCACAATTTCTCCTCGGTGAGGGCCTGATTCAGCCCAAGCAGGTCTCATATGTGCCTAACGTTAAGCAGGCACCTAAGTGCCCTGCTGAAGGAGAAAAGTGTAATTGCTTGCATTCTTGGAGTGAAGCACGTGGAGTTTAAGAGCTTTGTGGAATCCCAGCCTTAACTAATAGCATTGTATTTCTTGCTAACTGAGAACAAAAGCAAGCCAGTTTGGGATCACGATGACCTAGATGCTATCAGAGGTTAGCAAAAATGACTGGTCAGACCTGTCAGGACTAAACAGCTGCATCAAGCAGTGGGGGGGAGCTCTGGGGGAAGGAGGGCGCAGGAGTTGCAAATAGAGAGACAGAGGAGCAGGAGGAAAAGATGGAAACTGCGTGTCCTGAATACGCATGAATGTGTGTGTGTATGTGTGTGTTCTCCGCAGCTGAAGCTTTGGTCTTAGTCATTTGCATATACACAGAACACCGGACATCTTTCGCCCAACCTTTCAGAAACAACCTTATGGCACCATGACTCCCATGCTCTCAGCACTCCTTGGGCTCCATTTCCATAAATTACAGTACAAAAGGATAATAGCCTGTTAGCAGTCCCAGCACTATCTGACATACAAAGCACCAAGAGCAGGAGTATTTTTCTCACCATCCTGTGCCCCTCTTGTGGACCAGGTGTAGCCCCACTTGCAAAATGTGGTATTGTGCCAGCAGTTTCTGACCCGATTGCAAAGCTAACCAAAGCTAATTTATCATGACAGGCTAATCAGGATGACAAGGTTGGGTAGGTGACATTTTACAAAATCTCCAATTTTTTATTTTTTTTAATCCCCTTAGCAATTTATTTTCTGAATAGCAAAGTTTTCTCCAAGAATGTTCCAAAACATAGTCAAGGTTAACCATGCTGTGAGCTTATTCAATATTTATGATTCTTTTTTATTTGTACTAGGACTTTTTGGGGACTCCAAATAGTCCATTAATCAAACCGAGTGACAAAATAGGCCATTTGACAATTTGCACAGGGGCTGTGTATTTTTTTTTTCTGTTCAAGAATAAAGAACCAACTTAACTTCATCAACAGTTCCTGATTAATTGTTACAAAGTGTCATCCATAAATTTTCCTTCGATCTAATAATCCTTTCAGAAGACTTAACAATATCCCCAGTGATTTGGGTTTTATTGAGGGCTGAGTTCCTGGAGAAGCAGTGACACAAATAGCTCAAGTGAACTGAGACACCTCCGTGGACAGTCTTCACAGAGTTGACAGTTCTGAAATACAATTATCAGTGTGATCTGCTTAAGAATTCATCATCAGCTCCTGCCTTCTGAAGACTTAAAAAAATACCGAGGCATACAAAGAAAAAGAGGTGATAAGAAGGCATCATTTTCTTCCAGCCTCATAACTGTAAATTGAAGAAAATTATTTTCTTTGCCTGCAGCTCATTGGCATATAGGCAGCATTATATTATAATTTCATAAGCATAAATCCTTTGAATAAATTTCAGAAGAATAACTGAATTAGAAATGCAAGTAAAGTATCTAAAAACTTAACTGTACTAGGCAGGAAAAACTGGATGCGAGTAAAACTGGCATGGGGAGATTTACTGTCTGCCTTCTCATCCTCTGTCTGTGAAGGGAATACTCCCCCACTCCTCCTACTAACCTGATCCAGCTAAGGTAAATTTTAAGAAGGAAAAAAATGTTAATTTCAACCATCATTTCCATACACAGCAGGAAAATATGAAATCTAACCCACCTTGCTGCCTTCTTTTGCAGAGTTTCAGCTGTATTTCATCATTAATTAATCTTGGAGATACAACAGGCTTGGGGTTTGTTGTAATTATTGTTATTTGTTTATTTATTAGTAGTAAGCATATGGGAGATCAAAAGCATGCCTCCCAACTGTTCCCTAGCAACAAGTCAGTCAGTTATTCGCACAGAAGTCATCCAACCTTCCCACAAATTGAATCTGGGATGCAGCGCTCCCGCGACGCCCTCCTTGCCCCATCCCGTGGGCTGAGGGATGCTGCAGGTGCTGATGCTCTCTGATGTCCAGCCAGGTGAACTGCACAAGTGGCTAAGGGGCAGAAATAACTCACTTTTTCTGAGAAGCCCTGGGGAAAGACTTGATTTTATAGTTGCATCATAAGATGATTGCAAGTCAGGAGATCAAACTTAAGCCCTGTTATTGACTTCCTGTCTGATTTGGGAAAATATTCTCTCCTCAGTTACCTGCCTGCCTGCCGTTGGGAATTTAGACTCTTGTCTCCATGTGACTCAGCTACTCACCTTTAAAATGGACACGCTAGTTTCATATTCTCTACTATTTTAATTTTTTTCCCTGATTTTTCTGTTATGATGTGTATATTACTGTTATGCTACGTTTTCAGTTGACGTGGATTGCTAAGGCCACTGTTGAATTTGGTGCAACACTCCTATGATTTCAGCTGGAGAAGGTTCAGTATGAACCTAAGTATAAAGAGCACTAATTACCACCCAGGTTGTCTGAACTAGTGTGAAACCCTCACAACTGCACCCTTAAAACCATGTGTATTCCACTTTGATTGATCTATTAGTGGTTCACAGAGGCAATGTAGCTACTGTAGGGACAACAGAGCCAGGAGCAGTGGCTTTATTTTAGCTTGCTCCTGTCTGCAGCAATGGGTAAGCAGATCATCTTCACCGTTGCCCAATTTTTCATGCAGAATACATGAAAAAGACACTCTTCTGCCTGGAAGAGGTGCAATATTTCCTCAGTTCCTGTGTCTACCTTGCAGAACAGAGTCAAATTATGGCAACGTGAACATGTCCCTTGTGTAGAGGGCAATTCACAGCCATTTCAGGGTGCAGTGCTTCCCTCCTCTCCTCTACAAGCTATCTAAGTATTAGTGGGTTACACCACACCCTGAATTTACTGGAGTTTCAACACACTAAACATACACGTGTTTCATGGTGTGGGCTGCTCAGCGTGCACCAACCTGAAGGACCACAGGGGAAAACACCAAACATAATTTTGTAATATTATTATGTGCTGTGGCTCATCAGCAGACTTCGAAAAACAGATTTACACAAGAGATGTGAAGTTTATATGGGACTTAGGGTATGAATCAGATATGCATTTAGACTACACAACAGGAAAATTAGGCTAAAGGGGATCTCAAGAGGTCGTCTGGTTCATCTTGCTAATTTCTGTTGGGATCTCTGTATAGCTAAATTAGTCACGAACAAGGAATACGTTTGCTCCCAATATTACTAGAAGAAACTGTGTGTGAGGGGAGAGTGGGAGGATTAGCTTTCCTAAATAAACTGCATAAGTCCACTGGATAATTTCCAAGGACTCATAACCCTTTTTGGATCACAGAGAAATTTCCCTGTAACACACTGGTCAATAGCTGCAATGTGTTCTAATCTCTAGTGACCCTCTCAGCAAGGGCTGCTTCATGCCAGTCTTCAAATCTGGTCTTTCAGAGATCTTAGCAGATGAACTATTAGGAAAAAAATCACACAAAAAAAAAATCTGTTTCCTTGATCCTTGGACTTCTCTCCCACTCAAGAATAACGGAACCACTTTTATCTTGAACTATTAAAAATATTCATTTTGCCGGAGACCAGGCCTGGAACATTTTATCCTGATAACTAAAGCATCTGGAAAGCTCTGAGCAACTTGAAACAGAGGATTAGGATGGAAATGCTCAGCTGTATACTACATACATAACTACCACTAGTGCGGCTGCTTCTGTGGCTGGCTGGATCTTGCACTCAGGGTCTTTTCACTGGTTTCTCTGATATTTAGAGAAAGGAGATTTTAATGGCCCCAGCTTTCTGGTTTTCTTGTGTCCATGACCCCCAAAATAGAGGTTACCTATTAGATAATCCTCCATCCTACTAGATAATCAAGCTTAAATAATCCTTTCCCAGTTGAATCAAGGATGTTTCCCTGTATTCACCAACTCACCAAAGCAAAGTGATTTAAAAGGTTTTCCAGGTTGATTTTAATAGAGGTGCATAGAGCCTCTTTTCTCCTGTAACTCTTGTTTCTGCTCTGGCTTGGCTTGCATATGGGACTAGTAACTCTATATGTAACTGAGGCCATTGATATAGGGATAGCAAAAGAGGAGGCAGCAGAGCCTTAGACCTTATGGTATTTATCCTGGCTTTTTCTCTTTTGATCAATGGAAAGAAAAAAATTTATCCATACCTAGAATGTTCCCACCTACTCACCTGTGTCTTCCCAGACTTTCATGCCAGGGTAATGTACCAGGGGTTGCCGTGACAGAAAAACTGAAGTAAATGCCTCTTACAGATAGACAGCATTGTTCTCTCATACAAGATATGGTGCCTTATGATTTCACTCTGGGGATTTCTACCTCCAAGATCAGCCAAGACGGTGGCTGTCAGAAGAAAGGGAATTTGGTGGGTGATAAGAAGCCATTGGGAGGCTCATGCCCCAGGAATGGGCCAACTAGCCTGTGAGCAAAGAGGGAAGGGGAATTCTTTTCATGGACTAAGGTACTGCTGTCAGCCCACCCTGGTCAGAGCACACACACACACATGCAGGCATGCACACAAGCAGCATGGGTGAAATGGCTAAATGGTGGCAGCCAACCTTCTCCCTGCATGCAAAGAGCAACATCAGACCTGTGAAGCATCCCAGCAGTTCGGGCACTAACGGGGACTACAAGGCACTAATGTTCTCCCCTGCTTGGCACAGCCAGGTCCAAGCAAAGGTGTGAAATTCAGCAGGTGGGGTATGCGGCTGCAAGCATGCAATATTTGTCATGTTACAAGTTGCCTTTTTTTTTTTCCTGGGGAAAAATATTGTCACTTTTTTTTTCATCAATTTAATTAGATACAATTTGTCTCAGCTTTTCTCTGCAGTATTTGTTTACTTTCTCATCAGGACTGACACAGGCCAATTAGTGTAGTGTAATTGTTTAACCTAGTCAGCGCGCCGCTCTGGATAGAGCAGCGTGCTGGTGGTGAGGGAGGCAGGGATGAAGGAGCAGTCACCGGCTGCAGCGTGGCGCCAGGGCCTTCAGGAATCGCTGACACGACACCGTCCCCTGGAAGCGCAAGTTGCTCTGACATCCCAGCAGCCCGGATTCCTTGTTCTCTGTCACTGCTATCACGGTACGATCAATTCCCAGAGCTAATTCTTCAACCACACCGTGCCCAAAGCGCTGCACGGCATTATCTCCTTCCTAGGATGCCCCCTGAAAGCAAAATCTACTGCAACCATAGAAACCAGAGGACTTAAGTGATGTGTCATGTACATGTGCTGTCTCTGTTTTCAGTACCTTTGCCAAGAATACAGTGTGAGAGCCTGTAAGAAGGTTGATTTAATTCCTTCATCCCGTACCTCCGTAAAGAAGCACAGAATTTTGCCACAAAATAACTGACGTATGCTTGCTTTTCTCTCTGAAGTTACGCAGAGCTGCCAGAGAAACGGAGCTGCTACTGCCACAAGCAGGGATGGAGGTGGGAGAAGGGTTTGGTGGGGCTGGTTCAGTGGAGACCCCAATGCTGAATGTGGCTTTCACAGGGAGGGTGGTAAGTGGAAGAAAAGGCAGTAAGTGAGGTCCGTTTGACAAAATGTTTAAAGTTGTTTTGGCTCTGTTGATCAGCCTAAGTGTTGATGAAACATATAGTTGTGCCATGCCGAGGAAGCAGTTTTGCATGGATTGCAAAAGCTACTGACATTTTTTCCCCTGCTTTTCTGTGAAGAGTACCTGGGGGAGGGGAGAAAAGACTGTTGAGGTGGCCATTGCAAATATACACAAGCCTTGTTTGCCAGAGCTACCACAGAAAAGAAAGAAAAGAAAAAGGACATCTTAAAATGAAACAATAATTGAAGAGAGGAAGAAAATACCTTCCTTTTTCCTTCTTTTTTCCTTTTCCTTTTCTTTCGTTCTTCTTTTAAATCAGACCGATGTTGTGATTAACTTGCATTCTGCAGCACAGTTGATGTGACAGTCAACCAAATTAATCCCATTATGCAAAATCCAGTTCACAAGTGGTTTTTATTTTTTCTTTTTTTTTCTTTTTTTTTTTGCAAAATTATGTCAATTTCCCCATAAATTGGAGAGGCCATGTCAGTTTTCTCTATTGCACATAGACACTACACAGTGCTGTATGTCTATATTCCTTTAATGCAGTAAGATACAAATTTTAGCTCAGTGGCACAAATTAAGATTCATAACTTTAATGCTGATGTTTCTGTTTACATGAGGCTTGTAGGAAAATTTCCATTAGTTTTGGCATTCATTTTCATTCTTACATTTCATAACATACCAACTATTAAAAAACAAGAGGATGAAGAGCTTTAAAAAATAAACAACCAGCAACCTGAAGTAAAAATGCCTAATTATTTTGATAACAGAAGCATGATTTTTTTTTTCCCTCTCTCACTTCCTTTTTTCCCCCTTCTTCCCTTTTAAAGGAATTTGCCGCCTGTGGTAAACAAGCCTCCTCAAGGCTCCCTGTGGTGTGCGTGGTGTCTGGCGGCTGGAGCAGGAGACATTTCCACAACTGCTACCCTTTCTGCTGAATGTGGCCATGCAGTAGGTGGCCAAATCTGTTTGGCTTTCACCGAGATCTGTGAATTCCCTGCATCCAACCAACTTGTCAAATTAAAACCTTGCCTGCTCTGTGCTGAAGAACAGACGTGCAATGGAAGCTTCTTGCACTCTAGCCCTTTGTCACCAGCACGCTGAGCTCCCAACATCTGCTCGCTGGACTCGGCTTTTGCACCTTGTTCATTTATAATGCAGCAAACCTCAGCTTTCACAGCACAGGACTTAATGTGCCCCTGGCTTAAAAAAAGAGATTCAGAAAAAGGAATATCCGGAGGGGAGGAGAAGAGAAATTGAGGGTCTAATATATACGTTCCTCACCGATTTGGGAATAAACATATTTTTAAGTGAGAGGTTTGTAGGATTGTACTTTTTTATCCCAGTAATGTTTTCTTGTACAGTGAATTGTTGACTTTTTTCCCATGCTTTAGATTTATTAGACATGTGTCAAGTTGTCAGCCTCCTACCGCTTGCATTTGTGTCCACCTTGCAAACAGCAGGGAAAAATATTTTTTTCCCTTCTCTCTCTCTCTTTCTCTCTCCTATGAATGTTCACTTCTTGGCAGCTCTGAAACAAATTTTGAGCAGTTGCTGTTCCTATTGATAGCAGTAGTTTGATGTTAGAAAAAGGGGGTTTATTTTCCCCAAGTTTCTGACATATACTGGCATATCATCTCACATCCTACCCTGATGCATCAAAACTAAAGCAAACCAAACCAAGGGGAAAAAAAAAAGGCAGAAAGAGGGGGAGGGCATAAACCAGCATGTTCACACAGCTCCTGAGCCACCGAAGAACACCCGCCCATCTGTTCACCATTTCAGTCCCTTTGTTCTATCTTTATTATGTGTATTCCTCAATAAAATGAATTCCTGCTACTTTCACGACATTTCAACACATGCCTCTTAGTCTGCGTTTGAACTGTCTGTGAGGATCTCCTCGTTCCCCTCCTCTCACTTGCCATCAGCAGCTGAGCCAAAGAGATACCTGCCAGACAAGCCAAGCCGGGGGAAGGAAGCCTCCAAGGCAGTGAACAGCTCCCCATGGCACAACCAGAATCTCCAGGAAACAGTTCCAGGTGGGGAACCCTGTGGAGACAGCCCCACATACTGAGAATGACACACAGTGAGTTACGTGTCTGCTGCCATTGGAATGACATGGATGGCAAGGTGCCTCTGCCAGGGGCAGAGCTCCCTTTCACCCCTACAGAATGAGTGCTTAGACTTCATGCTTTAAAGCCAGCTACAGATGCTCGCTCTCACACACCAAAATGCTTGTATCTGACTTCCAGGTGGCTAAATTTTACCCACAACTGCCCCTTGTTTTTAGCACTTTCTTTTTCCTGACTTGTCTCCTTCTGTTGCAGCCATACAATTTCACAAATATTAAAATGTCCTGCAGGAAGAGGAGGTCTGAGATCTTAGCTTCTCATCTGGTTACTTGATTACCTTCCTCTCTTGTACACTTGTTTTGCGTTCCTCAGAATAGATCATCTTATGACAGAGAATCAGCAAGCGTGGAAATGTAATTTTTGCAAGTTACTGCCTCCCAGATGTCTCCTGTTGAGGAGAAACTGGAAGTGGGTGAAATGGGGCACCCCAATACACTTTGCTTTGGTTCCTGTAACAGCAGAGGGAGAATTCAGGTCATTCAAGTCATTATCAGAAAACCCAGGCCTCAGTGGCTTTGCTGCAGAATATTTGTCACTAGGTCAGCCAAGAGGGGCTATTGCCAGAGGAAAACACCCCCAACTGCCCTATCAGTTTGTTTTCTAGGGACAATGAACCCTTCAACTAAGGACTGTTGCTGGCATTACTCTGCCTGGTGCCTGGGTTCAGCAGCCTCTCACACCATTCCAGTGGCACCTTATCCAGCAGTGCCAGGTGCCCTCTCAGCCCCAGGGACTCCAGTGCAGTGGTGTGTGACTAAGCCACCTCTGTTCCCATGCAGATCTTCCTGCCTATGAGCAAACAACCACTTAAGGAAACTTTGCGCTGTTCATGTCCCCAGAGCAATGCAAACCACAGAGCAAATGGAAATTGCTCCTATCCAAACACTCTTCCACACCTGGCATTTCATTACACTGCAGATATGTAGCTCCAGAGGCACGGGTAGCACTTCCCTTCCATCCAGAAGCACTTTGCACCCTCTGCCTAATGTCTTACAGCAGTAGCAGCTGTCTGGGGGTAGAGAGGACATGCCCATTTGTTTAGCTACAATTAACATTCATCTGCTGTAATGATTCATCGGGTGATAAAGCAGTGATGAAATGTAACTTTCAGGCTCATCAGAATACATCACCTTCTATGTGGCAAGTCAGAAATTCCTGCCACAAGAGAATCCGAGACTGGTGGCGTTTTCCATCCCTAGAGGCACATTCCTCCTCTTCCCAAATGCAAAAGCCTGGAAATGCCATTGCTGTGCTGACAGAAGGATTCATGCAGCATCTCTGTTTTCACTGCAGCTGAATTCACTCCTGCTGTAGGTTCAGCCTGTGTGGAATATTATGAACATCTCCACATGTACATTACACCCCAACTCATTGGCTGCTATTTGCTCTGGAGACTAAACATTCGATCTGCCAGCAATCACATTATCGTGCCAGCCAAAATGCAAACCTGAACCATATGGGCAGAAGAGGGACCCATTGCTTCCACACTGCTGTCTCTATTCTTATCCCTCCAGTTCCCTGATGTTGAAACAGACCATCTATTTCCGCTGAATATTATGAAGCAGAGTAAGAAAGGAACTATTTGAGGAAATTACTTTGTTTATTAAAAAATAAAAAGTCTCTATGAAAAATGTTTTACCCACTGTTTATTTACCAAACATAAGGTTTTGTGCACAGGCACAAAAAAAATGTAATAAAATAAATACAAGACATTTAGAAACCTATGCTGTGGATTTTGCCAAAAATGGAGCAACAGAAGCTCACCCTGCCTGAGGGAATGACTGACGTGCTGAGGATGCATCTCATTGGAGCAAGCTGAGTTTAGGGCAAGCAACAGGGCAGACAAAGGGAAAGGTAAAGTATCTGCCATAAGGGAGAAAATACAGTTTCATTAAGCTGGAGCTCATATCACTTTAAATTCGCAGCTGGACTTTCAAAGTCAGCCTCTGCAGCTCCTGATGCACTTCTGCACACGCTGCTGGAAATCCTGAGGTGCAGAAGGTAGCACAGAGCCCAGCCCTGGCTTCTGTCGTGTCCTGTTTATTTCCATAAGTAGTGTTCATAGGTAGCTGGAATAAGTACTGTGCCCTGGCACGCTGGGCCATGCTTTGCTGTAGCACAGGGCATACCAGCTGCTAGGGAAATACTGGGGAAAATGGGGACCTGCTGCCAAATGGGATGAGGCCCATGTAACAAAGAACACCAAAAAGCCCAAGGTAATCAATGTCTTCTTCACATCAGCGTTTTTTGGGGTTTTTTTTAACTTGGAACAAGGAAGTTTAGTGTAGTTTAGGAACTCCTCGATGTAGTTTAGGGAACGTTTAAAGAAACTGGTCAGACACAACTCCATGGGCACTTATGGGATGCACCAAAGAGTTGTCAGATATCTTTGTGAGTCTGCTCTTAATTATCTTGGAAAGGTCATGGTGATAGAGGTGGGAGCTCCTGAGCACTGGAAGAGAGCAAATGTCACTCCTGTCTTCAAGAAGGGCAAAAAGAATCCAAGCAACTACAGGCAGGCCAGTCTTACCTTGATCCCTGGAAAGGTGATGGAGCTGCTAATCCTAAAAACTGATTCCAGACACTTGAAGGATAGGTGATCAGCAGCAGTCAGTACAGATTTATCAAAGGGAAATTGTGTCTGACCAACGTGATAGCCTTCCATCATGAAATGGAAAGCTTGGTGGGTGAGGGGAGAGCCATGGATGTGGCTTATCTCAGTAAGACTTTTGACATCGTCTCTTTTCGACATCCTCACAGACAACCTGGTGATGTATGAGTTAAACGTATGAGACAGTGAGGTGATTTGAAAGCTGGCTGAAGCACTGGGCTCTAAAGAGATGTGATCAGCAGCTTGAAGTCACTCACTAGTCACCATCCAACTCCAGCGCTAATACTGGGTCCAGCCCAGTGTAACCCTCTCACTGATGACCCTGACAACAGATTCAGCAAATTGACACATGGCACATAACTGGGAAAATTGTTTGGCAGACTGGATGGTTGTGCTGCTGTTCAGGCTTCCCTTAAGAGGCTGTAGAAATTATCTGATGGGAAACCCATGCAGTTGAACCAAGGGAAAAGCAAAATCATCCCATGCACCAGTACACCTTGGGGGCTGACCAGCCAGATAGCAGCTTGGCAGAGAAGAGCTGTGTGACCCTTTTGAACAAATTGACTATGAGCCAGCAATGCAGCCTTGCAGCAAAGAAGGCCAGCAGCACCCTGGGATGCATCAAGAAGAGCTCACTCAGCAGGTGGAAAGGGCATGGTCCTTCCCCTCTACTGAGCACCAGTGAGGAGACATCATCTGGAGTTCTGCATCCAGTCCTGGGCTCCCCAGTGCAGGAGAGACAAGGATGTACAGGAGTTTAAGTGCAGTGAGGGATCACTAAGGTAAATTTAGGGTTCAAGGCATTTGGCACTTGAGTAGAAGCTGAGAGAGGTGGTCCTGTTCAGTCCAGAGAAGAGGGGGAATCTTATCAATGTGTGTAAATGTTCAGTACTGGGATTAAAACAGAAAGAGCTCAGTGGTATCCAGTGACAGGACAAGAGGCAATGCAACAAACTGAAAAACTTTTTAGGAAATTACACCTAAATATAAGAAAAATCTCTTTTTTATCCTGTGACAGCAATCAAACACTGGCATATGTTGCCAAGAGAAGTTGTTGGGTCTCCATCCTTGAAAATATTCAGAACTCAAGTGGATATGACCCCGAGTAGCTGACCCCAATTGAGCAGAGGGTTAGAATACATGATCTCCAGAAACGCCTTTCAACCTGGACTGTTTTGTGATCTTCTAAACTTGCAGCTTTTCAGGAGCACAGAAAATATAAATCTACAAGATACACGCTTGATCCAGGCCAGCATCTGGTAGTGACTCTTGACAGGTTCTCTGAAAGCTTAATCTTCATCATAAATACAGAACTGAGGACTCCACTGGTAACATCCAGACTTCTAGATCTTCACAAATCTTTTGAGAAAGCTGAACCTGACAAGTATTTGGGCCTTGGAGTGTGATCAACACTTCAGCATGGTTTGATAGTGTGCATTGACTTCACTGACCTCCTTTGAATCAGGGAGTCCCTTAATGATCATTTCCTCTTACTGGGGGGGAGGGGAGTGGAAATGCTGGCGGAGAACTGCAATCTTTCTATTTAAAATAGGTAAAAATTAATCCCAGTCAGGTAATACAGATATGTACACCTACAGAGAGAGGAGTTCTTTCTCTGAACAGAGCTTAAATTACTTGTTGTGATATTTGAAAAACAAGTGAGACATATCTCAGACTCAGGAGATATTCTTGAAACCAGGCAAAAGTGATTTTTTTTCATATTCACTGCCAGGTATTGCATAGTTACACGGCTATATGCAGACAGAAGACAATGTGCACCTTATCTTGCCAGCAATAGATTCCACACTGCCTTTAAAGGAATAAAACATTAATTTAAATAATGGATTTTCTGCTTACAAAACAAGCATTTAAAAATATTTCACTCCCAGCTTGGAAGAAAGAAAGACCTTTTAATATATATCAGTGAATCTGATAAATGCTTGTATGCACATGTAGGCATGATTTTAGTTTGTCGGATTTTATTCGCTTGTTTTTTATTTAAATCAGTGGTAGTTTTGTCAATAGTGCATTGTAGACAAATACAGAAGACTTTAAGAGAAATTACAAGACAAACAACATTTCTCCCTCTTTTCTCTACATGTAATGACATATTTTGAAGCTCTGGTGAGCAGGAAATGGGATTCCAGCTGGTGCCAGCTGCCACCAAGGTTCTGTACAGAAATGCTGTTCAGCACCTGCAGAGCCTTAATCCAGATTTGGGAGACCCCAAAACTATAATTATAATAATAATAATAATAAATAATTGTCTCCTTATTGCTGGCACTAATTTTGTCAACATTATTTACAGCACCTATTGCTTCCTGATGGGAAAAAAATAGCCTTTTGTGGTTGGGATGTCACAAAATGTCCAGGACCTGAACTGATGGAACACTGACATATGTCCAGACTTTTAAAACTGACTAAGTGATAATGAGAAAAATGTAGCAATGAGGACCAAGATGGATGTTGTCCCAGAGGTAGGCTGGTGCAACACTATTAAGTCCTAGAACACATCCAGAGCTTAGGACTTCTGAAGATGAAGTATGGGTATGGATTGACAAAATAACGGTCAATTTGCAAAGCAGTTTCCTAGAAACAGCCAAAGAGATCCGTATGGCTTTGAATTCAAATCAGCCTAAAAGCCTGACAGATAGGTTAAGAAAAAGATTTGATCAGATATCCTTTCTCATGAAAAAAATAAAAGAAGCTCAAAACTGAGGTCCATGGCTTGGACCTTTTTATTATTTTAATTAAAACTAATCGGTTTGCAACCTCCTACATGCTTATTTCATTGCCAGGATCTGACTGGGAACATTAGACTAAGTGAATCAGACTGCTTGGTGATTATCCAGCTGGAATATTGTATTTCTCTCTTGTTGCCATCTCTGTAGTTTCGTGGTCTTAAGACAATGCATGTGGTCTCTCTTAGGACCCACAGAAAGGACATTTTTAGAATGAGGCAGTTGGAGGTAGGGGCAAGAGAGGAGCAGACAGTACTCCTGAAATACTATTCCTCTGCAGCAGTGGTCTAAAAGAGTGCATAAAGTGAGTAATCACTCCTCTAGGTAAACAAATTTCTAGCATTTGATTGATGTCCAAATTCACAGAGCTGAGAAAGACAAGTAAACAAGTAAATTCCCTGACTCATCATATGATGTCTCTGGGTATCACATAAAATGCTAATGATTAAGTTAATTTAGTAAATATAATCAAGAATTCCGCCTTTATCTATTACTAACAATTCTATTATCCATTAGCTTTTTACCTCTCACAGTTATGAAACGTTGCCCTCAGTTGTTTTTTAAAGAAATGTTAACTAGAACAAAGGTTAAGAGGAGGCAAAGCGAAGGACCACCCATGATAAAAGGCTTTGAAGATTTCCTCCAGATGAATTCTAGCAACTAAGAAAACTTCTGACAGTTTCTAATTTAGACAGTCATTTGTGAAAGATGAAAAAACACCTGGCGAACAAAGTTAACTGGCTGAATGACTGTTCAGAAGAAAAAATACAAAACAAAACTAACCCAAAACCAACCCCCCCCCAAAAAAGCAACCCACCACAAAAATTTGCTTACCCCAGATTTTGCCTCTGTTTCAATTTTGTTGTCCAAAGGAAAGGAGAGCAGTATTTACTTTCAGTCCAGATAAACAGCACTGTGAGAACCCTCTGCTGTGATTGAGATATTCCCACTTGCTTTCCACTGCATGCTTAAGCACTGTTTCAGCAAATATTCCAGACAATTGCATAATTTCTTAGACTGTTAAAAAAAAAACAAAGAACAAAAAAAAAGACCTAAGAACAAAAGCTATGTGAGCACAGACAAAATAAATTAGCTTACTGATTATTCAATTAATATCATATTACTTTAATTAATTAGCATTCCTCTGTGGGAAGGAGAGACATCCTCCCTGATTAAAAGCCTCTACACTGCATAGAAAATGCATAAGCATGTCACTGCTCACAATCCTCTTGAATTTGGGACCTAAGAAAATTCCTTCATTGTCTTGTAGCCCTTTGAAATAGGTTGGAAATATCCACTCATGGACATTTGTGGCAACACGGAGATGTCTGGACAACATCTAAAAATCTCAGATTGCTGGAGAATATGGCCCATGTCTGTCTGAGAGATCATTTAGGTGGAAGTAGCTAGATAAAAAGAATGTTGCTGGCCATTTATATATGTGGGATATTAAATTACGCAGAGTTCACATCTACTTTATTGTTTGGATTTTTCCTTTCTCAATAGACAAATTTAAATGGAAGTATTGCTTGGCTTGAAACAGGAGACTCAGTAAACACATCCCTCAAAATTTTCATTCTTAATGTATCAGTAACATTTCAGTTCATTACAGTATTATTAGTCAGTCTTCATAAAAGAGCTATGCATCTTTATTAAAAATGGAAGTTCACATCATTTTATGTTCCCATAAAAATGGGTGGTGGTAGCTTTGATTAATTTCTTCACGTACAATGAACTTTACAGCAAATTGGACAGTGTAATTCAATTCCTATTTCTGTGGATTTTTTTTTGTTGGTAGAAAATTGATATAATTCATATGTAATCGTATTGCCTTTGCGAGAGATATTTAAGAAATAATATCCTGAGGTAATGATTGCATGACTTAATTATTAATACCATACTTTCAGGCATGACAGTGTGCACTCCTTTTATCAAGCTTGGCTTCTATCAAAAAAATATTTCTCCTATCTATAGTTTGCTACTTGCTGTAAAAAATTTCTGAACTTTACACATACACACACATAGGTGTGTATGGAGTCAAAGTACCTGATACTGGTGTGCTTCCCTTCAGAGTAATTTTTTATTTTTGAAAGGGTGGACATCTAAAGGATAAAAAGAAAGACAACTCAATAGCAGAGCAGAATTCTATGCACAGATTTCAAATAAGATGGGAGGGCAAATTTGAAACTGTGTTTGTCGGAAATGGCGGTTTTCTGGTTTAGGATAATTACTGAGTCCCCAAGGAAGCTTAACTCGCCACAAATGGACTCTGCTAGGAAATTCAAGGGGACAGTCCAGCATCACCAGGAGGTCTAGAAGATCCAGTGTTCTCTATATGTTATGCTATATGAGAGGTCTGGTCAGGTCTTGCTTATAATCAGATTATCCAAGTGTGCTGGGTAATCTTTAGGGATGTAGGGAGCTGACTATTCCTGTGTTTACAGTTCTGCCTTGAGGGATGGAAGAAAACTCTTCATCGGGTCAGAGACAATATAATATATCATTATTTCTCTGTTCTTTTATGTTTAAGCCTCTGTTGGCACTGAAAATTGCTTTCCTCTACTTCTCTCTTATCGTTCTTTAATCACTTCACAAGACCAAAGCACTGAAATGAGGGAATCTTTAAACTGTACCAGCCACATATGTAATGTGTGCTCACAGGTGATGTTTGTAAGTGATGATTTGCTATTATCCTGCTTTGTCTTCATTCTGAGGCAAACACCTCCAGACAAGCCTTCCTTCAAAAATTATGGACCATAGCTACTTTTTTGCTGAAGACGAAGGCCTCTCCAAGATAATTTGATAGTTTTTTGATGGTGTTAACCACCACAGCTGGATCCATTCTGCACTTAGACCACAGAAAATCCAGTGAACAGATTTACTGAAGTTCACATCAAAGAAAGAAGTACCTGTACAGAGTACCAACAGACATACTCATGAGATGAGTTGATGTGACAACCTCTGTCCGCACAGACCCTTTTTTAATACAATGGATATAATTTCCATGTGGAAGTCAGTCCCAAGAGATCTTATCAGGACATTACCTTTACTCGTCTTTTCATCATCCGATAAAACATTTGGGTGAAGGGACAGTCCCACAATGTTCTGGGTATTGGTGGTGAACCTACAGAAAGAACAAAAAATGTAAGAAACTCTGTCATAACCAGACTCAAAATGCTCTGTTAGAATGATCAATTCTTGCTATCAAAACTAAATGAAAAAAAAAAATAATTCAGACAGACAAATGCTAAATCATGTTCTTGTTTACAAATCAGTATCGACAACTGTAAATGAACCTAAAGACCAATTAGTAAGATGTTACTTGGAGGACAAATATTTTCAGTTCTGTGTGTGACAGAAATCTAGTCCTTGGTACTCCTAGTTTCTAAGTAATCTTACAGGGGCAGGTTTAGGCAGAAGAGCTCACAGCAGCAGTAGGTGGAAGGGTTATTTCCAGCCTTTATCCCCCTTGGAGTGGCATGCTGGGTAACCACACTCAGATAAACAAGGTAGAAGGGAAAGAGAATTTTAATGCCTTGGAGCTCCCAACAGGCTAGTCCCATATGAGAAACTTTAATTTCTGTTGGACATTTGTGGAGCCTCTTCTCAGCAGCAATACTCTGCATGTCTAAATAGCACAGAGCTGAATGCAGATGCAAATAGACCTTCCACCAGTGCCTTTGTTTCATCTGGTCTTGAGCCCACAGTTATTAAGGAGCTTACTGAGCTAACTAGAAAACATTAATAAATAAATGATATAATTCAAAGAGATGCATTTATCATATTCATAGTAGTTTATCTTATCTATTTCGTATTCTACCTGGCTCTGTTTGGAGTTTATATAAGTTTCTATGTTCAGATATAAGCTGGTAAGTAAAGAACTATAAAATTGTGACTATGCTAGAACTAAGAAACAAAGAAATATATATGCTCGCCTTCGAAGTATCACTCTGTTACGTTTTACAATTACATTCTGCTCTTCTGAGAGAGACTATAAGCAGCAAAATGCCAGGCAATGCCCAGAATATCATATTTAAAGAAAACATGATCATTTCTCTTGTGCATACTGGAACTTTGCAGTTTGTGGAAATCTTTTATTATTTCAAGATAGCAGTTTTCAGTTCAAAAGGATTTTTTTTTTATGCTGGCATATTATTCAAGTTATTTAAAATAAGGATATTCAAATTCTTTATTGTCCACATGAGATCCTAACAGCTACTTGCTCTTCCTAGAGACTTCCCTATGTATTTAAAGCAAAAACCTTTCAGCCTGAGTCCAGGGACATCTGGGGCTTGTGAACTACTTCCAAGGAGGTATGGAAGAAAAGCAAACCAGTTGTCAAGAGACTTAAATTCACTGTATACGTCCCAAACCTTTACTGAATTTTTGAAGGAGGCTGAAACCCACAAGTAGTTCAGGTGTTTAAATATAACTAAGGCTTCCTTTTTTTTCTTGCTTACATCAATGTAAGCTAAAAATAGTTCCCTTTAAGCCAGTTGGTGTTGTCACTTTATGATGCAACATTTTAGTTGCAGCATCACACCTATACTAACAAATCCCAGACAAGGCTCCTCACACCAGATAAGACTATTAGCTTTCTGCATCCAACGTCTGCAGCTGAATATTGGCCAATGCTTGTTGTGTTAGAAGAAAATTGCTGTTTGTTCAATGCTGCACAGAGGAAGACATTCCTTCCAGTTTCCTGTGGTAATCCTCTTCTGCCAGTGGCAGGATAAATGATTAGTTTTCAGGAACAGTTCTTCCTCATACTTCCCGACTCCTCCACTCATTATGGCCCTGAATCAGCAAGGTACTTCAGCACACAAACAGTCCACACTGCTGCTGGGGCTCCTCCTGTTCTGCATGTGTGAGGGCTTTCAAGAATCAGGTTCTGAGTTTCTTTTAAATCCACTCAAAAAGGTGTTAGTGGAAATGCCCACACAACAGCTCAGTGTCACCATTACAATGTGAGCCATACAAACATAGTGCAATGAAAGCATGTGCCAACTTTGTTCTTGATGTGTGCTGTTTTGTAATGAACCAAGATCTGACAAAACGTGGATGTACTCACCACTCTACCTATAGGTGATGCATCTCAACAAATTAAATCAGTTGAGTTCCCTGAGATCATTTCACTAATGACAGTGATGGTAAAAGCCTACAGTCTTAAAATAATAAAAAAAAAATGCTTGTATGGTCACAGCAGAGCACTGATCCTGAATTTGGCACACAACAATAACCAAATCAGCTGTCAAAAACATAATTAAGCCAGATCAGGAGATAAGTTCAGAGGACTGTTAAGGCAGCATAGTGTCTCCCTAGTGAGAACTATATAAGGGATAGCTCTAAAACACAGCACCCTAAGCAAGCTGCCTAATAAGACAGAAGGCAAATAAATATGATTCACATCAAAAGAGGTACAGAACAGAGAAAGATGAACTGGGACAACCAGATAAGGCATTAGAAGAAGTCTTTAACTTGTACACAATGGACTGCTTCAGTTCACTAGGAGGCAAAAAATGAGCATATGTGGGAACTTCTTTGTTATTAGCACTGTTTCAGAAGCTGTTTTCAGAGTCCAGCTGTAAATTGGATATAAGCACTTGCCAAATGCAAGGGGAGTGGTTTCCACATTGGTCTTTGTGTTTATTGTTTCTGCACTGGAAAGAGAATTTAATTCATAGCAGCAGCAAAACAAAGACAGCTCTGAGTTATACTGTAATTCAATGCTGGAGATTTATGAATATTATTTTCCTGTAAAACCCAGCATTTTTCGCTTTACTACTTGTAACCTGTAAGTGGCATAAAACTGTGTACCTAGCAGGATTTCCTATTTCAGTGAGTGCCAAACACCAGTGTAAGAACTGCACATGTGGTTATAGACTATGCATAAATTGTGCCTTTATGTTTAACTCGTCTAATCAGCTCACCATATCAAAACTTAATAAGTGGCTGCTTCTCATTTAAAGGTCTAGTAAAACTACAATTACTATGGCTGTAAGATGCCTTGTTTCGAAAAGAGCATTAAGTAGTTTTATAGATATGGTTAGAGGATCTTGTGTAGTTGTTTTTATGAAAGTGAATGAGTTCATTAATAATGGGAGTCAGAGACAGAAATACAAGTTTGGAGTTGGTGAAGTATCCTGCCTTTGCATCCCTTCCTCACAGGTTACCCTTAAAGCCTAAGTCACTTCTGCCTCCATACTGATGACCAGGCATGGCTAGAGCTCAATAACACACCCAGAGGTGATGCTTGGTAAGCCACCCTTCCTCTCAGCACTATAGGGCTTCATTATCATTTCTACTTGTTTTTCCACCAGGAAAAGATGAATTGTCTCTGGTGCAGCTATGCTGGATTTAATTCAAAACCATGACCTGAAGCCTCTTTCATGTGTGAGAGTATATTAAGAAAAGAAAAAAAAAGTGTCTTATTAAACTCATGAGTACATGAGAGCAATGAGATATGCATCACACCCACAGTGCTGAGGGATTGGCATGGCTCTTCAGCCATGGTAATTGCAAGCAAGGCACAAGATTTGGCAGTGAGCTTATCAGGGACAGGGAGCAGAGGATCTCACGACTCCACCATACAGCTGTCTCCATAGGCACCTGGGATCTCCCCATCAGCTTCAGTGGATTCTGGTCCTGATCCCAGGGAAACCAATCCTTCTTTTCTTTCCCTAAAATTTGGCAAATGGCTACCCTACCTAATCAGGATTCAAGCTTCCATGTCACTTCCTCTTCCAGAAATCAGAAAATCCTCAGGGAACCTGAAGCCAACACAGAGCCCAAAGCAGAAAACTTCTTGCCTATAGTGTGCACCAAAAGGAAAACATCATTTTAGATGCTGACAGCCTAAGTTAGATTTCTCTGCATCTCTACAAACACTGTTGGCCAAATCTGTACTTTTTTAATGTATTTTTTGAAAAAGGAAACCTCAGATTTACTGTAAATGCAGACAAGGGAGGCAAGAGCAGATGGGCAATGTTTAAGTTACAAACCTAAGGGAAGATTTTTCATACAAAACTCTTCAACTGCAGCTCTTAAAATAAAGAAAGATTTTCTGTTTTCCACAGTGACTCACTAAACCTTTATTTAGACAGTTGGTAAAAACACCACATCACATAATTCACTGTTTCTTTTTTTTTATCTCCCCCCCCCACCCTTTTTGCTCAGCTGCAGTTTTAGAATTATGATGGTTTTTTCCTTTAAAAAGAGGCAGGAATCTACATGAGGACATTTTGCCTTTTACTTTCTGTTGGCAGTCTAAATGTTGTTTGGAGTGGCTAATATTCCTGCTCGGACCCACAGCACAGCACCCTCTGGTGCGCATATTAAATAGGAGGGTTAGAATCATTATGAGGGTTTTGTTCATTTTGTGGTAGACATTTTTCAGAGATGAGTTTTCATAGTCATTCAGAAATTCAAAACCAAAAAGCAGGACCCAAAACATAATGATTTGGAATAAAGAGTTTGTCTTACCCATTAAGCAAGTCTCTTACTGTGCTGATTGCAGGAGGTCTAACTATTTGCGGAGTTGGACAACTTGTTTTCCACATAACTGGCTCATGACACTTATTTGTCTTCTGAAAGGCTGCAAGTTACACATTTGTTTGCTCTCAACCAACATGCTGCTGGGTGATCATGAACACCCTTGTTTACCACTAAATCCAGCGTCACTGAAAATACTCAAATTTTGGGAGCAGTGCTTAAAACCAACAGTGGAACTTCATGCAGGGCAGTGGAGGTTTCTCCCAGCACATGGATATGAACCTCATAGGATTTTGCCAATTGACTTCTGCTAGCCTGATTACAGGAGATTTTGAGCCCCCCAGTTCATTTCCTGAGAAATGAATTAAGGGCGTAAACACTTCACCACATGCAGCAAGCTGACGTAAAATTATAGAGGTTTCCCTGTCAGATGAAGCACTGTCAAATCAGGTTGCTTTAAAGTTTCATCCAACAGTTCCTGGACCTCCAAATTTCTGTGCTAGGTGCTACTCCTGGAAGCTGCTACCTCCAGCCATTTTCCTTGCTAAAGTATGCAATAATGTTGCGGGGATCTACCTGCTGAAAGGAGGCTTATGGTTACCATTAGCTAGAAATGAAGACAACTCAAAAAAACAGAGGGTTCTAAGTTTATTACACCATATCTGCATAAGAAAACCTTGCCCCTTGCAATGGAAATTTTTTCTATCTAAGATTCATTATACATTTTTTTTTCTTTCTTTTTTTTTTTTAATGTTTTCAGAGATGCTGCACTGGTCCCTGTGGGTCCCTTTTCTCCACAGCTGTGTTTTCGGCTCTTCTACAATCCAAGGCAAGTTCTCTGCAATAGTGGAGTTCAGCAGCTGAAGAGCTGTGCATGAATATCTAAGGAGCTAATGTGACCTTTGGTCATCTGATGATTTGGTACATTGCCTGTGGGGCAGCTGGAGGGAGTAGATCTGATGGACACCACATGGACCTAGTGAAGCAGTGGGAATATAGAGAAAATATGTACAATTTAAAAGGGGAGAATAGCTCAAGAAATAGCTTTACCTGAAGAAATACCAGCCTGACAGAGATGTTTGGTAACATGTGAAAAATGTTAAAAGAAAAAAAAAAAAAAAAAGAAAGAGGAAAAAAAGGGGAGCTATTTTACTAGGAAAACAGTAAAGTTTCACTGGGACCTATTTGAAGAAGCTGATAACCTTTCCCAGAAGCTTGATGGTCTCCCTCTTCCTTGTGAAAAGCCATGTTCATTTGAAGAAATCATCAAATAAAAAAGGTTCCATTTCTGAGTAGAACATGAATATTTGTGGTATTAACATCTGTGGTGGCCTTTCAATTTACTCAACCAAAAGCAAAGAACAGGAGGAATCAGACCAGTCTAGTGGTTGAGAGTCTTTATGGCTTCCAAACCACACAAGAACTCATTTGTGCTGTTAGCATCAATTTATTACATAGGGTGGCTCCAAGAAAAAAATTCTGCCTTTTTCTTAGAAGAAGCACGTCCAAGATATGATGCTTTTACAAACTATTGCATATCACATCTCCTATTTGCCTTTCCCGAGATGCTCCAGTGTTGTCCTCAGCATTTCAGAGAAGAGGTGTGCAAGGACTACAGGAAGGAGGCCATGACAGAAAGTCACATTGGTCTGAAGGGTTGACAAGCAGCAGAGTGGGAAATCCGAATCGCTTTGGTCTGCTCCTAGCTAAATCCCCCCATGTCTGGGTACCTCTGCTGTGCTGTTGATCTCTTTTCCATATCATATTAAAAAAAAAAAAAAAAAAAAAAAAAAAAAAAAAAAAAAG